>DWMG01003398.1:0-11954 GCA_018244855.1 Elbella merops
GTGAAGTGAATTCAACTTCTTGCTACGGTTTTTTGTTAGTCCAATAATTACCGCGAGTGTCTGTATGTCCTGAGCCCGGCAGGTTCATTGGGCTGCCTTGTATTAGCTTATATTATCGATGAAATTTATTTTCATTGGTATTCAACTTATGTAGTTAGATTCGAGGGCATTGTAGTGTCTCCGCCAAGTTCGCCTTTTTATTGAGTAAGTTAACTAACAAGATTTCACTATTCTTCATTGGAATACTTTATAACAAATACAAATTAACACTTAATTAACAACATTAACAATAACAGCACGTTTATCATTCACGTTTAATACACTCTGTGTTATGCCCCAGTTAACACACACGCCTATTTTAGAGACGACACAAAATTAAAGTCTATTAATCTTTGAGCAATAATTCAGATATCTGCCTTATCGAAAATCGAACGCGGATCGGTCCGCGTACCACAGAGATGTGCTATACAAGTGTGCCAAAGTGTTTGTAAGCCGTAACTATTTCAATAAAATACTTCGCACAACAAATAAATCAACAGTAGTTCTCCAGTGAGATATAGACTGAGCGTATTAACAGATTAACGAGCTGCCTTACTCAATAATATCCCACGCACTGTGGATATCGTTAATTAAGCGACCACTGAGCTCTCAGCCAATAATCGCTTACAGAAGGTGTCTATTGTCACGCAATACATGTTCTATTCACAAGCTGAAGCCTATTCGAATAACTCGAAACTTGGACGATGCGCTACTGTGCGGTGAAAAATGGATTAGTGCATCAGTGTATTAAAAGCCTACAAATAATTCTCTATGAGCTTTAATAGGTATGAATTTTATTACAGATTTATTAAAATATAAATTTAGATACGAAGTATGACGTAATGGTATGTAATGTAAGATGTATCATGTCAAAAACAACTGTATCGTGTCATATAACTTCACAAAAAATCCGTGAATAACATCGCATTAGAATATTTACAATCCAAAACATTAAAATATACTTTATGTTTCTCGATACTCGATAAAAACAGCGTGGCCGCGCATCACTATTGCCTTTTTGTGAGAAATATCACGATAAAATAAATAATGGATGTAACGGAGCGAAATAAGACAATTGCATTTGAAATATCTTTTGGCTAAAGTGTTTATTCTTTCGTTGTTTGTATTCCATTTGTTACTGTTCGATAAATGAATGAGTCCTCATCTGTTTCTTCTTCGTATGAAGTGAACATGTTTTTAGATGTATTCAGCTTGCTTTTTATTTGACTCGATATTGATATTTTATTTATGTGAAAATGTAAATCAATTTTTAAAGAAACTTGAGACTCATTATCCTCGACCATCAAATCGTTTTACAAGACGGATATACAATGTGATAGAAATTCCCATCAACGATATTAATTTAATGTTTTTGCACTATAATGTTTTCTTTCTTTCGATAGATTATTAAGACTTAACTGTATTAGGAAAAATGCAACCACTGGCTTTTTATATTTTTCAATTATTTTGTCCAATAAACAGTGCAGCGAAGCAGTCATAGCTAATTAAGGCGGGCGGTGTTCGAAACACAATGAAACTATCACAGGACTAAGTTTAAATTTGTGTAAAATATTCAGTGGCCTGACTGGGAGAATTTTCTTTGAAACTTCCCCTACTAACAAGAGAACTTTTAACGGAGCCAATACAAAAGGTGAATTAAACAATATACAGTTCAAGCCCACTTTGTTCCGAGAGAAGAATAATATCGCAGTAATTGAAGGCACTGCAGCTTTTATAGAACGGAAATCGGAGGGGTTCTGTTCGAATTAGTTACATGCGTACATAGCTTCAGTGGGTGTAGTGCGCCAGAGGACAAATACATTTGTGCAAGCGGTTCTAGCTCACATGCTAACTACGATAAATAACAATGTTTCGTGCAAGTCTACAGATAAGACGTAGTATGTGTTAGGGAACTGATTTAATATTGGTACGGTTACAAACTCAAAGCTGATCAAATAACATTGTTATATTAGGTCTTTTGGGAGCTTGATAGTTTTACAGCCACATACTATTATATGTAATACGTTTACTTTGCCCTAAAATAATAAACAAAAGTTATTCCAATAAAATTAAGAGCAGTTTTTATGTATCAGAAACGAAAACAATTTAAAACATAATTTCCTTAAATTAAATGACTATTCAAGAAACAAGTAGAAATATCTGAGAATTTTAAATGTAAGTAATAAAACTGAGAAATTTGAATGTAACAATTAAATTGTGCGAGATATAAAGGTAAAAAAACCGACTAATATACCAACGGTGCTTTTAGTATTGAAAATTGCTCACGTAGTATTGTCTTAAAAGCATTCCCATCCCAGAGCCTCCCTGGTTTATCGAGCAAACATTCTGTTTCAATGCCTTCTTCGTACATATCAGTAAATTTAATTTCCGTATTATATTATTACAGATTGGCTTCTTGACGTCACGACGGATTTCGTTTAGCTGGCTGGCGACGCAACAAGCGAAACTGGTCGTGATGTTCACTCTAATAAAACTAAAAATCAATTTCTCATCCTAATCCGCGGAATTCTTGAATGAATTTGAAAACACGGCTTGGTATATTGTACTCATTTGCAACAATTTTTTAATATAGAACTAGATGAGTTTTAAGCAATACTTACAGGCGACGTTATGTATGATTTAGGATTAACTTAACAGAAGAATATACATGTAGATTCAAAAATTTTCGGAAGCTTAGCATATTAAAACATATCATCAGTTTCAGTCATGATAAAACTATACACAGCATGGTTCCAAAAGTAGGCAAAATGTATTCATTACATTTTAGAAATCATATATTTCCAGTTAACAATATTCCACATGTAAAAACTGTTCAACAAAGAATTAAAACTCAAATTATTGGGAAGCAGACACATCTATTGATAAACCGTCTACCTGGCGGAGTGGATCCATAATATATCCGTTCATAACTGAAAATATACCATGCATCAATGTGTCAACGACTGAGTAGGGACTGGGTGAGTAAAAAAATTGACGTCCCTACTCCGCTGTGACAATTTGCTTCGGTTAGAACGGATGACAGTGAATCAGTTGCAAATAATACATTTTCGTATAAAACGTTTGTCCGTGTGTCAGTCAGTTGGCTGATGTATTTCCACGCGGTTTAACATTCCCGTCTTCGTCGTCATATTTGTCGCGTTCACTCTGTTTCAATAGACGTTTTATAAAAATTCATTATTCTATTCTATCATAAGTTTTATTTCAACCATATTAGTGTATTTTATGATTCGTGAAGATCGATGGCAATATATTTCTGTTGATATAAATCAAGTAAAAAGTTACATGGGTTGATGTTTGGTTATACAATGTAATATAATACGATATTCGAATGATATTGTCTTCTTAATGTTTCATTTTCCATAAAATGAGCTGAAGCTTGTGTAAAGAACTTTACTTCACGTATCTATTGTTCTATCTAATCGACGTTCAACTCCAGTTATGGTGGCATTACTGTTTGACGTTACATTCGAGCATGTATTTCAAAACAAGAGTAATAATAGAACCGACTAAGATGACACTCTACACGATAATTAAGTCATTATACTAAAAAGTGTAGAAAGTCTATATATTGAATAAGTTAATCCTGCTACAGGCGAGGGTAATATAATACTTTAAACCTCACTTGCCATGTTAAGTCGGTTTAAGAGCTTTCACTAACTAAAGCATCCACTTGAAGGGAAAGAAGCTCCATAGCCTCATAAATTGTACTTAAATAGATACTAGTCAGTTCAAGTGCTGGGGAGTTGAACAGGTGGATAAATTATAATCTCTTATATTATTTGACTTAAAAGTAACGGTAGCTTTTATTGGACGAGACGAAATCTCAAAAAGCACTTCTCCTGTTCGGATCTAATGCATATGCCCCTTTAAAATAATAATAATAATAGTAAGAGACCCATTTATCATTCCACTGTTGGAATATGGGTCTCCTCTTATATTGAGAGGGTTAAGGCCATAGTTTACCACGCTAGCCAAGTGCGGGTTGGTAGACTTTACATGTTCGTTTATTAACCAATAAATACGCAATAACCATGAATGACCACCAAGTTGCTTCTAAAATCGTTAATTTTATTCAACGCACCGTATTTTTTCACGGCTATATTACTCCCCAGAAGAACCCTTATTTTAATAGCTAATATCTTGCAAACTTAATAATGAATGTATACTGATATGTTTAACGAGAATGAACTTTTTGGTTCCTTTAGAAAGAAGCTTGGACACAATCAAGGAATCGGATTAAATCGTGTAAAAAATAATGCACAAACAAATAGACGCTGAACAAAAAACACATAAGAGTTACCAAACCCGCTGACGTTAATCCATCAAAAGAGATTTTCGGTGATTTTATTATGTCTATTAAAAGAAGCATAAAAAGGAACATAAGAATCGATGGTTCAGACAATGAAACTATCGTAGAAGGAACCTAATACGTAAGATTGCACGACATGGTGATAGCCAAGTTCTTTGAGTATATTTATGATATATATAAACGGATTGTGAGTCTTCAAACAAGTTACTAAAGTACTGGAGCGAGTCGTCTAAGTTTGAAAATTTAATGTAAAATGTTACATAATATTTATTATAATTAAATTTTGATGGGCTATAACAATTGAAAAAACAAGAATAGCTAAAATAAAGGTTATATTACAAATGAATTGTGTTCAGTGTATTTTTAGTTAAAATAACTAATAAACTAACAGGCAAGGCTAGGCAACTAGGCTAGTGCAAGAGAATTTGAACAGAACGGTTTCTGTCGCTTAGTATGATATAATGACTTCGTCAATATAAATTGATTAGAGCAATAGATATGTCACTGTTTAACATTAGTCTAGTTATTATGTTATAATGAGAGTACTATGTATTATTTAGTATCTACTCCATTCGGTATTGATCACAAAGGTATTGCAATATCTGAGGATGTAAATGAAAAGCTTCTGTACGCTAGCAGGTTAGCTAGTTAGGGTGCTGCTACCTGAAACTATATCAGGTTGATATATAAGTTATTTTAATAACAATTGCTTCATGGCACCAATAAGGCTGGTATTGGTACCAGCCTCATTGGTGGCAGCCAGCCAATAGTAGCTCCTATTATCTCGAATAAATCATATGCTTTCACTACTACGTATCACATTTTCGTGTCGTCATTAACCTTATCTTTAAGTAGAATACGATAATAATTAAAAATATTAAATGACATAATAAAATCTGATAACAAATATATTAGTTATAAAAATGTTATTTCACCGAAACGATTAAATAATCTTTAAGAACTTGGTTCATTTTGTACACGGACATTATTACGGAACATTTATAATACATGCACAAATACATACAAAAAGGAACGAAACCCATAATACTGGTACGGTGGGCGCGCTTATTCCTGCAAGCTCATCCATATGAGCCGCCATTGTAGATTGTCAATAATATGTATAAAAGACACAATAGCTATTTGATGTCATTTATATTTTTATGCGAATCTTAACGCACGCAAGATGTTTGGACTTCCGGAGCATTTTCTCATACAATGGCTCCCCGGTGACACGGCTAGTATGTAACCGACCGTAAACATTCGTGAATCGGGAACGAATTTTGACGCAATAAATTACTTTGGAATACAAAATTCTTGTTTTTTTATATGACGGAAGATGTGCGGTGTTGTAGTTTATTTTCGTGCCATAAAATCGGTTATCATTTCCGGTGGTTTTATAAAGCAACCTGGGGTTATAGAAATCGACACAGGATCACGGTTGGCAAGTGTATGTAGAGTCTACAAATACTTTTCTTTCAAAATTGAAAATATGGATGTGCAATTGTATATGAGTAAAATGAAGTTTTAGATATATTATTGCCCCATCGTCGCAGGTGCTATTGTAGCGATAGCTACATTCGTTTACGTGGTATATTCTAAACTTTATGTGAAATGCATAGACAAAGCTACTACAAAAACACTAACAAAATTTAAAAACCTAATGACGTTTCGCCAGTCTAATGTGTTGAATCTAGGACCAAAACATAATTTCCATAGATGTCGCAGCTCATATTATTAACTATCTATTAAATATATATGTCAATCTATTATTATATCTTACAAAGTACCGTAAATATCGTACAAAGGACTAACAATTACGTAAATAATTTTTTTTTTCAACCCATTACAATTTCACTGTTGGAATACGGTTCCTCTCATATTGAGAGGGTTATGGACATAGTCTGCCACGCTGACCAATTGCGGGTTGGCAGACTTTACACACCTTAGAAAATATATATATATATTTTTTATAAATTCTTATGTTTCCTCACGATGTTTTCCTTCACCGTTAGCAAGTAATTTTTAAATTTAAATTTAAAACGCACTTTTGTAAAGAGCTGCACGCAAAATATTACGTATCATGACAAACAAGATTTGTGAAATCAGACCTATCTCCGTTCGATTGTAGTCAAAACAAAATCAGAATGCCCTTTTGTTGGCAATTCACTCCAGTAGGTATCATATTTCAGCAAGGGCTATAAGATGTATGGTTGACAAATAAATTTACAAAAGGTTCTTAGATAAATGTGCACGGCATAACTAATTAGTTTCAGTTATACTCAGAATTTTCGCAGGCGTCGCGCACTTTGTGCGATTATAACAATAATATGTTGATAGTGAGTACCTATCGAACTGTTTTCATTAATTGGTCGAGTTAAACGAGTACAATTAATGCAACAAATACTATCCGGCGAATTCCATTCTCATTAATTGGTTTACTTAAACAGTCGCTGTGGTTTTATCCAAGAAATTGTTTATCGCTTCTGAAACACAAAGTAATTAGAAGTATTAATTAATGGAATGCGTATAAATAAGAATTCGATAGTTTAAATCAACTTACGTTGTAAATCGAATTAAATTTATTCGATGAACAGATGCAAACAACATTTTCAATTTGGATGTTAAACATTTAATCGAAGTTGAAAATACATATTATATTCCATCAAAGACGAATGTCATAACGAGCAAGTTCAAAGATTAAATAACTTGAATAGAAGCCTATGGAAACTTTCTCTGCTTTCGAGTGTTTCATTATATCATGCGTTTTTCAATCCACCCAGTTTCATAGCCTTATGTCATTGCTTATCTTAAGATACAAGATTATTAAAAAAAGCCGATGGATGAACGCAACTGCTTGCATGTCACTGCATTTACAAATTATTTGAAAGACGAGACATGAAACAAATGCTCTTTGAACAGTGTATTTCTTTAGACGCTATCGAAGTGTTGCAAGAAAAGCTTCCATGTTCGGTACGTAGCCATTTCGATTCAACATACTTTATGACGTCTACACTGATTTATTACATCGTCTTTTTGTAAAGTTCAATTCAATTCAAGCTTTATAAAATTTATATATAATCGACGATTTGGTCCTCTAATTTTGGTTTCTTATTTGAGAAAAAAACAAGTTTTAGTATTAGTAAATGTCAAGCTTCAATATTTTATTAAAAAATCTTAACAAGTACAAATCTACACTGTATTACGAGAATTTACAAGGAAATAAAAATGTTGCACAAAATATTTGCCTAAATTCTTATTTAAATACTTTTGTTGCGGCTAATCTTTTTCTTCAGACCATACCTACTGTCGCGAAAAGAGGACAAAGGATAGTGTGTTGCCCCGCTAAATAACAGCACGATGCCATGGAATCGAATTACATGACGACTAGAGTTACATGTTTAATACGCGATATTTCTATAGAACCCTTTAGCGATGAATAGCATCAAAACCTGTATAAAACAGGCGTCTCGTTGGGCAAAAACAGGAGCTTGGGAATATGACATAAGAATTGTTAAGTCGATTCCGCTGAGAAATGTTTCCTCGGAGGATTATGAATCAATGGTAACTGTTATGTTTTTTCTCCACAACACGACTCGATTCTTAAATATCTTGTCTTTCTGCCGGACATGTTGACAATCCTTTCATTCCAATTAAGATTTTATTTAATGTTTAAGTTGGAATCAACATTCAATTCTATTATGTATTTTATCACGTGCATCCATGGTACGAATATGCTGTTTACAGTTACAGTTTACATACTTTAGTGGATTAGGCGATTTTACCATATAGTATATTTAACATTTTAAGAAGGGTTGTTACGTCGCTTCATAGGATGCAAATTGATTGATTTATTATTTATTAAAATATATGTAATTTGATAACACAAGTAATATAGTTAAAACATTTATTTTTATTGCACTAGTTCCAACAGTAAATGTCGTGAACATCACTACATAAAATATCGTGAATTACGAAACCGGATTATCTTTTAGGGCAGCACAATCTTCTAAGTTGTCAACATCTTTGTTTCTCTTCTCTATTATAGTTGTTTATCTTTTCTCTGCGTCGTTTGCTTGGAGATCTAATAACAACCTATACTAAAGGTTCTGTGTTATCCTTGTAG
Source organism: Elbella merops (assembly GCA_018244855.1). Classification (NCBI taxonomy): domain Eukaryota; kingdom Metazoa; phylum Arthropoda; class Insecta; order Lepidoptera; family Hesperiidae; genus Elbella; species Elbella merops. Next base: position 8,493 of record DWMG01003398.1, read on the forward strand.
AAAAACGACTAAGGGTGTATGTATATATTTATAAACTATGTAACTTATTTTTGATGTCATGTGTTTGGACAAATGCTGCGTCAATCTAATTGCTAAAATTAATCCACATATGTACCTAACAGGAAAGGATCACAGGAAGACAAGTAACTTGAGCGTAATTTACAGGACCTTCTAGGACAAGCTTTTAATTTCTGTAGATGATAGTTTATTTTAGTACAGTAAGCTCCTATTTTACTTCTAAAACATAAATATTTGTCTTACACATTTTCACTGTGCTACAGTATAAGTTTATTTTCTCAAGATATTTCATCTGTGTCAATCGATTGTGATGGCAATTTCTAGATTTTTCTACAATTTTAACAACTAAAGAGGGCTTTGCAAGAATCTTTCAACCGTTCTTTAAGGGACTATGGAACTAGTGAGTAATACCAATGCTTCAAGGAACAAAAGCTAACAAAGGACGAGTAAATAAACATCATGATCCTCAGCGTCAAGTAACTCCATATGGAGACATTTCGCTCCCTCATGTGAGTTTGTTCGGCAATTTTTGCGCGCACGAAATATGGATGAATGATAAATCGGCTACTTCCTGTGAATGTTTTCTACTTTACGGTATCATACTTTCTTTATCTCCATAGAATCGCAATACAGTTTTTTTGATATCGTATAATGTAGTAGAGGAACTTGCAGCCCAGTTTATTCCCTGTGGCGTCGGGCTTTGTTATTCAAATATACCATGGTCTCTATTTTATTTCCTTCTACTTTTTATAAAAGTGTTAAACACTGTGTTAAACACATCTGGTGTTACTACACTGCGATATGTTTGTTCCCAAATCTTAGGACAAAATTTGCACGACTCATGTCTTGTTAGGAGATCCGTTGTTATATTTTTGTACTACGTTAAATTTATTTTTATATTATGATTTTAATATTGTACATTCAAATGTTTATGTTAAATATTCCTCAGTATAAGTGTAACATGGATTTATACTTTTTTATAAATATCGGTAGTGGATTATTGGACGAATTATATTTATGAACGACTCCGTTTTATTTAATGATTGTTCATGAAATATGTTATATGACGAAGTTTTAGGAGTATTGACGTGACCGGATAGGTCCTCTAAAGCGCACATCCAACCACAAATTTTCAGGAGCGTGGATGAGAAGGTGTGTTAAATTATCGACCGCGATTATTTAGCTTTTCAAGTCCTTTGTAATGTGCAATCTATTTGAATTAAAAGCCCTGAATTGAATTAAATTAAAGAGAAACCATTTATAAATAGAAATATAAATAGAGAAATATTTTTCAGGATAAAAGAACATAACATAAAAATATAATTATTTTATCACACCATATTCCTTCATAGCTTTTTGGAATAAGTAAGCAATAATTAAGTAAACTCACTTTAAGGATTCAACGAAGAAGAATGAAACAATACCCGCGTAGTATTAACACTTCAAACAAATTATTGGAGAATATTTTCATAGAATAACACGCTTCGTTCCGGTCCAGTTTTAATTTCGCCTCATTTGGTCGGAACGAGGGAAATTCTATCTTCATTTATGCATAAAATCTGACACTGTAGAATAAAAAATTCTTTTTCCATTTCCGTACAGAAAAGTGAAAAGTGCTCTCGAGTGAAGCCGTTAGTTGAAGCTTAATGTTTTAAAAATATTCACGTCATTATTCTTCGAATTACTGGAACGTTTATAAAAAATGTGTTTGTTCACGACTACTTGTTTGATGATGAAATTAAATTTATGACAGATATAAAGAAGTGTTATAAGGTACAAGTAAGTTGGAAGCCGAGTCTGTTTTGAAATAAACTACTATAGATTCTGTCTGAAATTACTTCAAAAGGCTTTTTTTCACTTAAAGACAATGATACTTCAAAATAAATGTATCAGTATAACTATCCAAGCTATTAAAACAGTTACAGAAATAGGAAGACGGTGGCTTACTCAATCTTCAAAGAATTATTTCTCCCACAACCCCTAAAAATATCTGACCACACTTGTTCTGCGAGGTCTTAAAACGTACTCGAAAATAAATCAATAGTATTACGTCTATACCGTTCACCCCATTCAAAGGCACTCAGGTGGCCAGGGAAACTGCGAAAATCTTCTTTTTACCCAATCCTTTGATTGGGTAAAAAGCTTGATTTAGCATAAAAAGCGCTCAACCCCAAAGAACGTCAAGTACCTACAAAAACTAAGCCGAGGTTTCAGTCTTACCATCAGCGGAAATCAAAAATAATATTCCAAAGCTCCTTTGACAAATAACAAGATTTGTTGAGTATGAGATCTCTAAATCTCTTCGTGCTTCACATTGTGTTCTTATTAATTATGTATTACTCGTAATATCAAACTTACAATACTGAACATATTTAAAGAAATATGATGTATTCTATGTTATTCAATCATGTTTAGTCTCTTTCTTACGCTCGCGCCAACCACATGATTGTAAGTCAAATGATAAACGTCTGTCAAATCAGGAGCAGTTCGAAAGTTCCGTTTTAGGATTTTATCGAAATGTGCATAAAGCTTATCGCTTATCGTTGCCAATGAGAAAGAATTAAAGGTTTCAAAGGCACAGACATCTATGACGCAATAAACACCCCGAGTTTATTGAGATTTTTTTCCGCCAAATGTATCTGTATCACTAGTTCCATTCGTACATCTTCAGTCGAACGCGTGTAAGCCTCATATCGAATTAGGAATTGTTTCCTTCGTATTTTGTTAATTATTTTTTCACTTTCGCCCTCAGGAACAAAGGTTTTTTGGAATTTTTTTCGGAAGATGTTAAGTCGCGCGGTGAATATGAATCATTGCGATAGGATGACAGACACTTCCTACACACTGAAGGAGTGTGCCTGCTAAAAAAGCTTTGAATTTTAATTTACTTGAGTATTTACATTGTTATGTCCTACTATAAAAGAATCGTATTCCTTAGTTATATTACAATATTATGATAAAGTCAGTATGTCTATGACGGCAAATATCAGAAAATATTTTCTAATTTAATAATTATTCAAGAATTATTATTTAAAATCCTGTTCGAGCTAACTTCAAGCACCTAGAAATAATGAGGAATTCATAGGCAAAATGAAACAAAAAAGAGCCTTTAAATTAAGATATTGCAAAATATGGTGATCTTTATTGAAACACTATAAAAGTTATTGCAAACCCGGACGGATTAAGCAACATTAGGAGTACGTACCTCCACCCCAACCGGGCGATTATTGATTCGTGCAGTCAAAGAGCAAGGTCAATAAATTCATTACCCAGCTATTACAATAAATCAACAATAGAGACAAAAGCTACAGCGGAACACGGGTTACCCGGCTGTTCCGTCTCTTTCTTAATCACGGCGGGAGATAAAGAGGTCCGATTAGGACGAACCGTGCTCTATCAAGGGTTGTCGGAAACCAATTGAACAAAATCAAGCATTTATTTATT
>DWMG01003399.1:0-11953 GCA_018244855.1 Elbella merops
CGCAGATATTATTTTCTTATTGCGGATACTACGAATTTGATAGAGCTACAATGAAAACCAAATTTGCTTGTGATGATAATATGAAATTTTATTCTCAAAAGTCAGCATATAGTGAGTTTCAGATAAAATAATGTCTCAGTCCGCTGATAGATATAGGTTTTTCCAAAGACAGTTTTTGCCCGTTACCCTCACGCTGGACATGCTAGTTTAGTGTCACAGTTTCTAGCACCTCCTATGCTGCTGCCCGTCTGGGGCCAGGGCATGTAGCCTTGTCCAGGTAGGCTACGCTCTACCGAGATCGGCCGGTCACTAAAATCTTATTTGTTATATAGCAAGGTGCACCACAGGCAGGTGAGGTTGGTGTGGGCTGTAAAGAACGCTTTACATCTCATAAAATAATATATACATCCATTTAATACATTTATAATCAGCAATAACAGATTAATTTGTTTTGTAATTATCACAAAATCTAATTCTATACTTTATAATGCTGTTATGTTCATATGAATGATACCAGCTCCAAATACACCATTCCGAATGATACCAGTTATGAATACACCGGCTCCAATGATACCGAATGATACCAATTGGAGCGAATGATAGCAACTGGAGCGAATCGATCGAACTTCTACTATAATAACTTTTCACTTGATTTTTAATTATTTATACTGTTTCTTATTGTAATAATAATTTGTATTGTAAACGTACATTATAAAAACGGACCCACTTTTTATAGCTTGTTCAGTGATTTTCGTATTCTAGTATAAAAGGTTCATATGTTCGTATGCGCGATGGTGCTCATTGGGGGAGGCCTATGTCCAGCAGTGGACTGAAATAGGCTGATGATTCAATTCGTTACTGCTACATTTATATTTTAGTATTATTTTTCATTTAGTCACGCAAGGTCCTTCACGAGGTAGGCAGTAAACACCGAGCGGCGCTACATATCACAATTCTTACAGACATGACGTGCCTCTGACTTCTGACTTATAAATTTGCCAATGCTCTAAATAGGTCATTTAAGTTGATTAACTAAAGGTACTCGTAGGTGAATCGTGTTCTCTCTCGGTACCTGAATCCATCAACATCCGCATTGTATTCCTGTTTTGTAATGTATCCATTCACCGTTCTTGAAAGTGTTCAGTATTTTGTGGTAAAGAAAGACTTCATAGTTTTGTACATTATTCAGCCGTGATCGTATGTGGTAATGTTGTTTCAGCGATACTATTAGGAAGTTTTATTTAAACTCCATTGAATTTTTTCTGTGGTAGAGAGAGTGTGGTATAACGAGTCACTACATTTTAGAGTTCGGGCGTGCCATTGTATTTATAACCATAATATCATAGGAATATGTTACTTTTCTATAAATACTTCAAGTACAACAATCTAGTTAGATGATAAATTACAAAAAAATATATCTCATTATTGATCTTGAATATTGGTTGTTTGTGGAAATATGTGTAGCACAATTCGTTCCTTACTATCACAAGCCGGGTGGCGCAGTGGTAGCGTGTCGGGTACTTTCCCCAAAGTCCGTGGTTCAATCCCACGTCTGGCTGTCTATGCCTTGAGCACAATCTTTTTATATAATTTATTTTATATTATTTCTTTTTAGTTTATAGTTTTATTAAAAAAAATAGACGATTCGTTAACTTTTTTTTTTATTTTCAGCCATCGACCACAGATCGGGTAGCACATGCTTTTGGAATTGGGTTTATTGGGGTGTACGACTTTGGTAGCATATCGCCCTTTACCATGGTGGATAATGCAATCATTATATTCACTGTGTTATCTACTGCTATTGCTTTTGCAAGGTCTCTCATAGTACAAGTTCTGCACAATGCTTTGACGCAATGCGTGGAAATCGAAATAGCGGTCACCCCACACTACCTACTTTTCGCTATTTTGCCCCTAAGTACAGAATTCATGGATGCTCACAAGATATACGCGCTATACATTTACTTGAACATAACGACGACGACCTCCGCCTACATTGTAAGCTTGTTATTTTTTATTATTTTCCTAACGCCCAATTATAGGGGCAGTAGCGTGGAAAGTAACAATAAAATGTACAAATAGGACACCCTGTATCCCGTTACCGGTCGCAGCTACCGCCTTAATACAATTGATTCGAAAATTAAAACCTAGGTCTCAATTTGTTAAATCTAATTAGCTATTGACCTTTGAACGGCCTAATTCAATATTGAGGTAGAACGATGTGAACATTTGGTCGGCTCGATTAATCTTCACTTGAAAAAAATCTAAGGTAGTAATTAATATCTAATCTATCAAAGTTGAATATCGAGTTGGGAAGTGTCAAAGCACGGAAGCTAGTAAACGATATGCGATGAGATGGTGAATATATCAAAATCGGGCAGCCATCGATTAAAATGAAATGATCCGTGGAACGTGAGGTTCGTTCGATTAAAATATGGTAAAATCTCATATATACATCGCGTCGAACAAGTTTTTATGTGCGAGTATCTCGGCGTATTATAATAATGAAAATTTTCGCCACCCTTCCGTCTAGGATAATGGAATTTCTTTATCTTTTGTCGTGGCTTTTATTTTTTTTTTTGTGCCACTGAAAATATACAGTGCAGTGGATTTAATTCTTCAATACGAGGAGCGTAGTTTCTAGGCCAATGTTTAAATTGCAAGCGTATAATTAGAAGAGCACATTAGGTGTTGTTAGTGTTCAATGGTACGTATTTCACTACGTTAGACGTTAATTAGACTTACAATTACGAGTATTTTGACGTGAAGAAATACTATACCTACTCGTACTTGGCATTTACGGCGGATCACGAGCAATAATTCACTGATATTTCGCTCCATGATATAAGTGATCTCATTCAAGTTATCGGTTGGGATAAGGGCAACGTAATTGTACTTAATTTTGTATATATTTGTTTCATTTCAGGCAATGTTAACACTGTCAATATCGAGGTTGGTCCACAGTGAGTTTCGGTCGGTGAAAAATGTTTACATAATTGGCATTTTATGCTTTTTGGGGTTCGGACTCTCCCTTCCCATTGCCGTGGTAAGTAAATAAATCAGTATAGGATATCCTGTATTTAAATATACATTTTTATTAGCGATTTTCTTCAAAGTATTTTATTAAAGTGTATATCCCATAATATGAAAAAAATCTTATTTTATCCGATGAATATGGTGAAAAGCATACAAAATGAATACTTCAACTTACCGGTATTTATTATATTAACGCAATATTCCCACGATGCCGTAGTGTGCCCAGTAAATCTGAAAAAAAGGAAAAGTATAATGAAGCGCATACAAAGTTGTTTTTTAATAATAAATATACATAAAATAATGGAAATCATTTTCTATAGGGCTATGGAGCCATTTGCAAAATAATAATATATATTTTCTTTAACCACTACCGTTTCAAAACGCGACCCCAACTGAGAACTGGCGTTCAACACAGATCGATTTTTCTTCGTATATTTACTTCCTAGTACGGTGAATATCTATAAACTGTCGAATAAAACTTTATCAAAATATTATTAGACGTGTTATTAACACATTAATACAGTATCAGCAACACTCGCTCTAAACTGCATTAACATTTATTACAGCAGGCATTTTGATTGGACGACAGTCAGTAGAAAGAAGGCTTCCATGAGTATTTCCGTGCTTTGTAGTGCATGATAAGCAAGTCAATCTAAGTTTTATAATTATGCATTGTGGCTCAAGAACATCCGACATTCGGCTTCGCTACTAACCCCTATTTGTATAAACTCGTATTGCAGGGGCCTCAAGGGGTACGCTTGAGACACCCCTCGATACTGGAGAGACCCGTGCACTGCGATGGGACTTCAAAAAGTTTGCACACATAATATCATATAAGTGAACGAAAATTTTAATCTTCCTTGGCAGGATTAATAAACGAATATTTTCGGACGCTAGTGTGACATGGTATGGGTGTTATTATGACGAGAAAATGTTCAGGAATTTTTTAAGTGTATTAAATTTAGTAGTAGCGAGGATTGAGAATGTTATTAACGTTTTGTACAAAAATACCTTCTCGTGTAAATGTCTTCATTTTAATATGAGGTAGCGAAATTTTAATACAAAATTTAATTATAATGTTCCTTGCTTACCTATATATTTTTAGTTCCGAATTACAATGGAATATACTAGACTGATGTGTGCTATGTTTTATTAGAATATTAAAACCACAAAATAATGTAGTATTAACATAAGTATTTTTAGACATATTCAAGTACTCGCGAAATAAAACTCAAATATTTCACATATTTGAACAAATTTTGTTCATAATGCATATTAAAAAGAAGTTATGAGAGTTAGAAAATTTCTAAATTACCCACTGCGCCACACTGGCGTGAGACGAGTCATGAATTGTATAAACTAAACTGGTATCGGTAAATCACATGTTTGTAAAAGTAACAAAGCACATTTTATTAATGTTAAGCGATGTCATTATTATTGTCATTATAATATAAATACCAAAAGAAAAGATATAAAAAAAATATTTTGTAAACCATTAATTTGCGATTTCTATAAATTATACGTCGAAGAAACTGCGGGATAATAGGTCGATGAATATGCGGTATATTCTATAAACAAAAATTTTAACCGAAGAATATCAAAGAGAATTTAATAAAACGAATGTTGACTTTTACTATGCAATGTATGCCACAGCTGCCAATCATGTGCCGATAATATAAATTTTTTATAATGTAAAAAAAGCATTGCATATTTTGAAAGGAAATACTTTATAGGGGGAATTGTGAGCACCGATAACGTGCTAATATAAAATGTATTACTATCAAATTTAAAAAAAAATTGCAATGGTTTAAAATGCATACATTTTTGTTTCTGAAGATTTCAATAGAAAACTATTGTTTAAAGAGAATAGTGATCGAGATAACGCTTATAAAATCTTAACTTTCATCGCGTAGATATTTAGTGCCGAATGCCGCTCAGTATTAGAAAATAATGTGAAACGTATTTTAAAATCGCCGAAACGGATAAGAAAATCCTGTAAAATATGTTAGTTCGAAAACATCAAACCGTAAGCGTAGCTGAAATAAAGTCGATAATATTTCTTGAACTCCAACGTTCCCAGTTCGGCGTTGCATAGAAAGTTGAAGTGTAAGTTCTGCCGCAAGTGAACTCACGCGAAATAAACGCCAGACTGCTCCGCGACTGCCGGACAAAATATAAAACCGTATGCACACTGGGTTAGTCAGTACGTTGTATCGATCCGTTTCTACTCACGAGCAGGATTCTAAAATATTGATCACTATTATTATTATTATTGATTATTTATTAGTCGAGAAAATCAAAGGACAAATGCTATTTATTATACAAACAGGTTTTTATTATGAGATGAATCTTTGAATAAACTATGAGTGATTCGTAATTGAGTCTACGTATCTCTTTTGGAGTTCATGCCAATCCTTGAAGAAATGATAAACGTAAGTATTGATAAGCGAGATGGACGAAATATTGTAAACAAATCAGCAGCTATTGTACACGAGATCTTAAGTACGACCAGCACATTACATTCCAGCACTGTTTCGCTTTAAACAAGTCAACTGACATAAACAATTCAAATGTTAAGAGAAAAATTCATCGCTCCTTGTCGTGTGCTAAGATCGAAAATTCTATATGCGAGAACGTTTCGACAGGGTTATCTTGAATATGAAACGCGAGTGCCTGCCTCGTCGCATATTTACAACATGTGTTTACGCCGTAAAAATACACGTAAAATGTTGCCTAATAGCAGAACCGTGTTTCTATTATAATTTGTGTGTGTTTACGGTAAATTCGCAGAATTCGTATTTAAATTAAACAAAGCTCAGTACATTTCTTACTCTCACCTAGTTTATTATTTACTGGCTCATCATGGCGTTTTGATGTAATATATTTTTGAACAATGTAGGTGTTTTTAAAGGAACAAAGAGATGAGATAATTATGTTTTCAAATGCAGCTGTGAAACTCAAATTTCGGTGCAAAATTATAAACATGCAGGTCCAACTATATTCTTTATTCCGGATGGAAATACCATCAACAATTTTTTATTTTATTTGCAAGGAAATGCGTATGTATAGTCCACTTGAAATTTCTATAGACGCAGATAGGTTGGTTTTTAAACGTATAAGCTTTATATTATTTGTTTCTAGAGGCTTAGGGTGTTCATTTCCTGACGCGTAATCCAAGAATTCGTAATTATTATAGGCGTTAAGATACTTGTGGATTTATTTATCCCTCATTTTTAAAGGACGCCATGTTACAATGTTCATCTTTCCTATCCCGAATTGAAACGTCCCTTCTCCGTTTCGGTTTGATTTGATGGTCCTTTTTTTAGTCTGTTCCGAAGAAGCAGACAACTATAACTTACTTATATAATATATTACATATAATATTACGTTGCTGCCTCGTTGGTCGAGTGGTTGCAAGCGCGACTGCCGATCGTGATGTCCTGGGTTCAAATCCCGGGTCGGGTACTATTGGATTTTTCTAATTTATAATTTCTAGTAGTGACTCGGAGTCTGGATCTGTGCCCGGGATATGGCAATAGGCGCACTATCTATTCCATAGAACTTAAACGTAACCGGTGAAACGTGGGAATGTACTACACTCTTTTGCCTACCCCTTCGAAGATTATAGGCGTGATGTCGCGTTTTTTGTTACGTTGTAATCAACAAAATGTAAGAATGGTACATAAATTAAGTTATATATCACCATCATCAGCCTATCTCAGTCTACTGCTAGACATAGGCCTCCCCATATAAGTTGTATACGTACGTAGATAAAGAAATTGGTCTAGTATAGCTATTTGCTCGTCAACGAGAATGAATTGTACGCAGCTCACTTGTATGTAGATAATATTACGAGACCGGCCCTCAGCCACTGGTGTGAACATTACATTTTTGTCATTCTATATTGCTATAACAAAGCAGGCACATAATGCGACGCAGAAGTTTTAAAACAAATAACTATTTTATCATTTACAATATGAACTCTGTTCATTTATTGGTTAATTATTGTAATTAAATTAATTTCTAAAAAGCACGCGTCAAAATAAATTCATAATCACATTAACTGTGCAGCATGAGGTACAACGTCGGATATAATATATACGACGTATATATTATATCCGATTATATATATATTATATCATATATATTATATATATATTATATCCGTTGGCTGTTCCGTTTATCGAGTGGCTGAAAGCGCGACTACTGCGCTAAATGTCCGGGATTCGATCTCTACTCTATGGGACGTATAACATAACTGGTGAAATGTAAGAGTGTATTAATGTCCTCAGCCTGCTCCTTCGGGGGAATACAGGCGTGCTGTTATGTACAATAGCCATGTTTAGCTTCATAGTAACTAAATGGGGTCGGCAACTGCACGCGTGATGTTTTCGTGCTCTACATAGGGCCGGTGGAGCCGCGCAGCTTGCTGTAGGTCATTGCTCGACGGACAGGTCGACGCACCGCGCCGGCCTTGCCGCGACCTTGCTCGTGCAACCCCCAATGCCGTCGATGTCTATGCTGGCTTTAGAAGATGGCTACGATTTTATCTGATGCTTCTTCTACTCTCGCTGCCCATCTCCGACACAATCCCTACACTTACCACGGTATTGTTTCTTGGGTGAAGGCGGATTCTATCTCACATTCGTCTGCTGTAGGCCCGCGGGCTCTCATTCCATTATTTTGTTATACGAGTAGAATTACGGAAATCCTCATGAACTTATTTGGATTTCGCCATAGGTATGTCTGCAGAAAGTCTACGCAGAGTGGTTACAGCCAGACGGCGGAGAGAAGTGACGAAGCAAGATATCGCCACTCCTTACACCGCGGTTCCGCTTCTGCTGCGGAGGGTTAAGGAAGGAAGGAAAGAGCATACCAAAATACCCGAGCAACTTAGTGCATAATAATATAAATCCTCTTGACTTCGCCGGGGTTAAACAGGCACTGGTACTAAACTCCCGTTGCGACAGCGCGGCTCGCTGCTCCGGTGGCACCCATCCAGTTCCGTAAAAGTATATACTACACGGGGGGCTGAACTTATCGCAATGTCTACGTTCCTACAACCTCATCTAATGGAGGTACGCCTTTCATAGCTAACACTACAGCGTAATGAGAAACGAACTCCATTTCAAATGACAATGCTAAACCTAAATTGCGTTCAGTTCTTTCCGTGTTCGAACAATGGTTTCATTCTAGTGTCTAAAAACATTTTTATGCGTGTAGGTATTTCCTATTTAAATATTTTCATAAATATTCAAACGTCCGCTACGAATAACACAATCAATATAGAATATATGTATCTTTCACACATTATGTTATTTCACACATTATTTTACAGACATCATGACAGGGGTTCATGTTAACACTGCTTTAGGCGTATATTTTCACAGTACGTAACTACATCATATTATGTTTAGAACAGGTAGGTATACGCACATATTGCGCTAAAATGAAGTATTGAACTTCAGTTAAATAAATAAAAATGAAGTATTGAACTTCAGTTAAATAAATAAAAATGAAGTACTAAACTTCAGTTAAATAAATAAAAATGAAGTATTAAACTTCAGTTAAATAAATAAAAATGAAGTATTAAAATTCAGTTAAATAAATAAAAATGAAGTATTAAAATTCAGTTAAATAAATAAAAATGAAGTATTAAACTTCAATTGAATATTCAGTATCCGATCACCTGCGAGAAATTGCAAGTTACAAAAACCCGATAATACCTGACCAGTCGAGCTTGCAACCACTCGAACAACGGGAATTGCAACCAACCATAGCCATAGAAACCATAGCTGAGCACTGTTACTAGTTGGAGCCATTGAAAGCCTCGGGTAGTAGGGACCGTCTAATGGTTTTCAATGACAGAATCATAAATACAACAAAACATAACTATGAGGCCAGCTAGCAGCCTCATTCAGTGATGTTTTATTTCTCATCTGTAATCCAGTTCGAATAGGTCTTGACTTTAACTTACTGCATTGATAGTAACGTGCACAGGCCAGGTAGTACACTGCTGTTACTAAAGATGCCTAGGTCACTAATATTTAAAAAATGTGTGTGGAGTCCACGCTCGTTTAAAAGAAAACTTCTTGCTGATTATGTATATGTGGAGAGATTTCTTTTATTTTTTTTATATGAATTAGCATGGAGCAAAAAATTTGTATAAAACAAAACCTGCCCCAGACACCTGGTATCACTATGGCGATTTTTTCTGCTTGGATCAAGAGCTACGCAGGCGTTCGAATATACGATGCAATGTGGCCTACGATTTTTTAATAGCTGCTCAAAAACATCGACCCACGTGGTATTGGGAGGCATTAGCAACAGTTTTTTATGGCTTTCCTTTGGCTGCAGTGGTTGAAGGTACGTTACAGATAAGCCTGAGCAGCAGCAGCTACCTAATGGTAATGGTAGGGGTAGCTGCTAGCTTGTTTAGCTGTTTTCATCATGTAAAAGCAGAAATGCGAAACACGACTTACTTAAATTGTGTTTAGTTGTTTTTAAATTGTGATTAAAAATTAAAATGAATATTAGGTACATCTCCAATCGCAGCCATCTGATCTCATAGGAGAGATTCTGTTATGATTGAGTTTGCGCCCCGATTGGCGAAGCGTTTGTACGACCGAGCCGATAACAGTCCTCATGCCCATTTTTTCTGCTGCTCTTGCCTGCTAGTAACCGAAGAGTGCGCCCAGCGAAGCGTAGCACGACAACCCGTGCCCGCAGGCGGTTCCTTTTGCTATAACATTCAATACTATCGCAGGATCATCGATGGTTGTACAGTACATCATCATCATCATCATTATGATGTACATCATTGTACAGTACATATGTTTCGAATTATATCTCAAAAGTGGATTTTATTTGTGACAATCAGCAACTAATAAAACTTAAACTTAATAAAACAAATCAAATTACTATAGTATTTTTATTTTAATATTATTTTGTTTTACCCAAAACCCTCGCGCTTCACAGGGGTCCAAAACCCTATTGTAAAAATTAGATTATAAGTGGAATTCAACAAACAAATTTACTATCGCGTGGACATACTCGTATGTATCGCCTGTCCGAGAATTCAGACGGGACATGGCGCCGACTCGCGCACCTCGGAGAGTCGCAATAAATTTACTTTACAGATGTAGAAAGCTCATTCATCGTGATCGGTTAACAAGTTGCAACTTTCTCAGCTTTCAGTGCAACCTCTTTAATATTTATGAAACAAAAGGCAATACATCTACATGTTGTTCTATATTTCAAACTTGCGCGCCTCACGCGAGGTCAGACCGAAAGTTCTGGAAAAGCTTTATGTATATAATAAAATTAATTACAGTAATTTGCAATTACATTTGTTCCTATTGCGATAAATGAATTTTTAAATCACCCATTACACTCTATGCAACTGTCTATTTTTGTAATGACCTCATCAAATACGCGATGGATGTAAAAAATTTACAAATTGAAATGGAAAGACGCAGCCGGCGAGGCTCGCGCGGCTAGCTCGGCTGCAGTACAGCCGTCGAACGACGGACAAAGGAAACTATTGGCTTTAACGGTGAACCCGAAATGTTCGCCTTGAATACATCAATTTCAAATATGGAAACATAAAAAGTTGACTGCCTCGTTGGTCGAGTGGTTGCAAGTGCAACTGTCGATCGGGAGGTCCTGGGTTCAAATCCCGGGTCTTTTGTAATGGAGAATTTCTAGTAGTAACTCGCAATCTGTGTATGGCAATAGGCTCACCTGTTCGGTTTTTCTATACCAAACATGCATTTGTAACTTTCATTTTTCACGTGGAACAGGTAGAGATGCATCACATTGTACCTATTTATTTTAAACAAAGCCCTGCTGCATTTTTAAATGCTCGAATAAACTTAGCATATTAATTAACAAATCCAAAAAGATTCCAATAATACAGATACTACATTCCCAACTGCATTATTCTTAGCGGATATAATTATTGGGAGCATTGCTGTAATTGACAGTTACTGACGAAATAGTCAAATGTTTTTGGTCGCAAGTTTTGTTGAATCAGAATTAGCAGTAGCTTTACCTAGTGCAAATGTAACTGAAACCGAAGAAAAGGTGTCGTACGCATCCGCGGCTCGGCTCCGCACGCCATTACCCCGGCGCGGCGCGCGCGCGCCTCACTTGCCGCCGCGCCGCCGCCGCTTGTGCCCGCGTCACCACACACCCTGCTCCTACAACACGCTAAACATGTATAAGTCACTTATCCTACTTTGTGTTGCGTGCGCGGTGATCATCGGTAAGAATTTTTTTATTTAATAATTTATTTTCCATTACTTTTTATTTTCTTATAAATGATTAATGCGTGTGATTAATTAATTAATTTAATTAATGTGATTAATGTACTTAATTAATTAATCAGTGTGAGGTGAATTATATATAAAATTTTAAATTGATTAAAAACAAGTCTACAATTAGCGAGGCTGATATCTGTAAGGCAGCCCGTGATTCATCACGACCGGCTCGTTCCGAAGCTATTAAAGTTCAAGTCAAAAGTCCATTAAAGCTCTAAGTGTTGTTGAGATCCACATCACCAGTATATTTAGCGTAGTGTTATTACACGAACTAATTTTATTACATTTAAACGTAACTGGTGAAACGTAGTGGTATGCTACACTCCTCTGCCTACCCCTTCGGGGATTACAGGCGTGATGTTACTTTTTTTTAAAATTTAGCGTAATGTTATGTACGTTCATCTCGTGTCGATTTTAGTAAATCTTTCGAACACGTAAAAGCTCATAAAACAGAAAAGTTTATTTTGTTCGATACTTTTATAGATTTATGGTTGCTACAATTTTTTTTTGTCATCCCATTACAATTCCACTGTTGGAATACGGGTCTCGTCTCATATTGAGAGGGTTAAGGCCATAGTCTGCCACGCTGGCCAAGTGCG
>DWMG01003400.1:0-11952 GCA_018244855.1 Elbella merops
AAAAGCCGTGCCCTGAGATCTCCAACCCGCATGCCCAACGTGGAGATTACGGGCATAAACCCTCTTTTGGGGAAGGCCTATGTCTAGCAGTGGACTGAGATTGGCTGATGATGATGAGGATAAGACACGAGTAGCTTAATGTATTGAAAATCAGCCAGCAGTCCAGGTTTCAATCTAAGTATTACTTGCTGTAACTGAATAATAAAATAAAAACTAATAACGTTTAAAGTTGCAATTTTATACGTATATAAATAAGAGTAAAGAGGAGTCACATCAGAGATTATTGGCTCGTTTTCTTTCTCTACAAAAAATATTTTCTGCGCATGGGCGGAGCGATCTGAGCAAGTTATCGTAATAATAAACAGCGACTCATAACTCAGCGCGAACCGGACGTACCTCAATACTTAATCAGAGAGATTTATTTAAAAATTAGATGCACCATGCATTCGACTCTATTACGGACAGAGTTAAGCGTGTTACGAGCTCAGAACTCTACGAAATGCGTAAATATATTTCGATATATTCAGATCGAAACGTCTAATAGCAAATTAATCAGCCTGTGCCTACTAAACTGTGGTATCTACTAGTGGGCTAAGTATTTTTTAAAATAAAAATAAACTCGATTGTATAAGAAAATTCACTCCATGTGTTGCTCTAATCCAGCGTAAAAGCCCAGGTAGCTTCCAATTTATAAAGACATTACAGTCTGTCGGACAATCTGCAGTAACCTTTAGAATTTTGTCCATTTTTCAGAAATGTTTAATGTAATTCCTAATCGTTGAGCATTTCATTATACTTAAGATGTTACGCACATCTTTTAAATTAAACTTGAAATACAATAATACAAACTTACTCCTTGGTGGGATGAATAATATCATAAATGGCGAATAGGAAGAGTGTGCTACACTTTTTTGCCTACTTCTTCATTGTACTCGTAATACAGGCGTGAAGTTAACATAAATTTGAACATCAAGACTGTCCCATCATAAGCTTTGATCGTGACTACACTAAAGCGGAAGTCGTCTGATCGACGGGCGTAAGCCTCCGACAAATTGTGCTTCCGGATGAAGTTGGGTGTAATATACGATGGGAACTTCATGGGTACGATGTTTTAACAGCTTTTTAACAGTCATTCGATTTTTTATCGATATCTTCGTGTAAGTAATACTAATTGTCACTTAAAATTAATCGAATCAAGATTGGACGAGTCAAGGATGTGCATGAGTATTGCTGATTTCGGATTCAAATTTTTAAAATGTCTAGTTTTTCTATTAAAATTATTATACGCACAAGTATTTAATTAAATTGGCGCACTAATAAGTCTATTATTTATGGTTTGTATAATATATCATTCTAACTGCCACGTTGATCAATGGTTGCAAATGCAACTGCTGCTCAAAAGGTCTAGGATTCAGTTCCGGGATTGGTTACCAACCCATTATTTTGACATGAAATTTCTACTAGGAGCTCAGAGTCTGGTTATGTGCCCGGTATATGGAAATAGGTCAACCGAATATTCCATTGCGGGACGAGAGATTTAATCAGTGGATCGTTTTCGTGGTTGGTTATAGTTCATCTGCCTACATATTGCATCTTTACAAAAACATTGCATCATTACACTTTGGCGCGAAGTACTGATGATTCAGTACTTAGTAAGCCTCACAATTAAACAGGATTGTGGAATCCATTAGCCCCTGGGATGAATATTGCCGCAATGATGACATACGTTTTATCTGTGTCGAGGCTTAACATAAAAATATATCTTTAATATTTTCATATATTACACGTATTTTAAAGCAGTTTCTTTGTAGTTTTAAAATGGGTAACCGTGTATCGTAAAATATTTAAAAACAGGTAACTTTAATAATCCAGTGAATCCTATAGCACAGGTTATTTCTGGTTCGAAACCATAATAACTTGTATATTAAGGTATTAAAAAAAGTTAAATGTAACAATCCCCCGTCAAGTCTATGGAATATGAAACATGAAAGCGAAAATTTAAATTAATACTTATTATTTTTCATTAAAAGATACGCACAAAACATAAGAAATTAGGCATTTAGAACAGTAGTCATGGCTTCCTAGTAAAAGCAGCAATCAAGATTGAATCCGATGGGAAATAACGTATTTAACGATTAAACATTTTACTGCCGGCTGGCAAAAGCGTTTAAGTAACAATTTTAAGAAAACACAAATGAAGTGAAGAAACATAAAGAAAAGATTAATGGAAACAGTGATAGAAAAATTTAAACTTTTGTTTCTAAACTTTTTATTCAACATTAGTCAATATAAACTACTGAAAATTTAAAAACAATGTCTTGTTATAATCAAGTACCTAACGATAATTTTCTATTAAAAATTAATATCTTAGATTTTAATACATATTAATATTAATGCGGTAATTGCATTAAATTATTATAAACACACAAAACATGCCAACGCCTGAACGTTATCTACTTCATTTCGAAAGAAAATTTGAGTTACTCTCGAGTCGCCCCTGAAAAAGAAACCACTTCAACAAATCAATAAAAAAATCTAAAATCAACAAAATATTCTTTGAAGTAATTTTTATAATCGGAGAATTATTTGCAAATTTAAATTTCGAACTACATTATGTTCACTAACACTGCTACTAATTAATTATTTTACTATGAACTATCTACTAACTATATTCTTAAATTTCGAACTAAATACTGTTACGAACGAGCCGAGGAACTGTTGTATGTCTATTCAGATTGCAAATTGACTAATTTAATATAATAGGAACATGAAATTTCGATCAAATTGCCGCGCCCACCTACCGCACGAGACTCAATGATTTGTATAAGTTTCTCACGAATCCGCGGCTACTTATTATGATCGATTCTTGTTAGAAAACTTTTTGTTAACAATAAAAGCTCATCTCGCTGTGCGTTATAAGAACAGTATATATAATTGTGCATAGTTATTATTATTATTATTATTATTATATTGTTACAGGTCTATTAAAGTGTAGGCAAAGATCACCGAATGCTAAATACATGTATTTCACCCTGATAATTTAATATATGTCCGAATGTGTCTCTTAAACACTAAAAAAATTTCCATTTCATCATCATCATCATTATCAACCTACTCCCGTCCACTCCTGGACATAGGCCTCTCCAATGGCAAGCCACTGAGCTCGATCTTCAGCTCTTCGCATCCAACCCCTGCCAGCCACTTTGCGCATATCATCACACCACCTAGCTGGAGGTTTTCTATTTATAATTCATTATAACCTAATCCTAATCCTTTGACCCTTTTAATATTTGACACATTGCTCACAAGACTCCAAATTGACACTTGTATGTTACTGACACTTGTATACCTATATTGAAGTTTTAAAAAATATCCACAATACATTTTCGCTTACATATTTACTTCATTGAATCTGAATACAAAAAATGTTGATCGAATCAAAGTCGACGGAATCAATAAAAATATAATAAAAACGCGAACAAAACGCCAACATCTGTTTAGGAATTGCCCGTGATTCGGTGGCAGACATTTAAAGCGAGATTGACGTGTATTGGAATCAATGAGCGGCGCCAGAGGCTGCGTTTAGTATCGCGCCGATCAGTACTCGATGGTGCAGAGTAAGGCTCCGTAGAACTACATAGTATATTAAAATTCAAATGTCATTTATTCAAAATTGGTTCATAAGAACACTTTTTGTACGTCAAAATGATGCTACCACCGCTTCGGAAGATGCCTCGCTATGGAGAAGAAGCGGCGAAAGAATATATACACCTTGCCTGCGCCTGGGATTCCTGACGCATAAATCCTAGGACTAAAAAACATTTATTTAATAATAATAAAGTTTATTTCAATTTTTATTATGTAAGTTTATCAGGCATTAATAACAAGTCCATAAGTATTTTAAAGTGTTTTTCGTTATAATTAATTACTCTGGAGAAATATTGAAAAACAGTGAATTTAAATTATACCAGGATTTTTGATGGTTTGAACTGAGATGCTATCTCTACGTAATAATTAATTAATTAATCCTTTTTATTCCTTAACAAAATCTTATTTACTATGGTTGTTTTTAACTATGGATCTCTCCATAGAATAGAAATCTCCTCAATTTGTCTCCCCAAAGTTCACGTCTCTACATAAAAATTACTCTATGTTACACGTCTGGTTTATAAACGGACAGAAGAGTTTACGTTTAGTGAAAATGAGAGTAACTAAATAGGTACTAATGACCGTTGAAATATAATTTGAGAACAGTAATCATTTGAGAACACTGCGAAGTGAATTCGATGATTAGTAAATTCAGGTTCATTTTAAAAACAATATTCAAAAGTTTCTGTACAGATTGAATATAATTTGCAAAAACTACGTCTGCGATAAATAAAAAAAACGAACGACACAAAATAGACAATATTCTCCGCGAATATTCTTTCACAATTAATTTAAAAAGTAGACGACAAAATAGACCCTAGTAACCGTTAAAACCTATTCGTAACTTTTTTAAATGTTTCGTTTTTCATACCCGCTAATTTTATATCACTGACGTTGATAATCATGTAATGAGCCAATTATGTTGTTAAATTCTATTCTCACTGCAACCGCATTAAAATATACAATTGAAATATCCTATTGCATATTTCTAATCCTATGATATACAAATTGTTTAAAAATATGCACACTTAAACATTAATATAAAAATATATTTTAAAAAAAACTTTCCCTCCCTGTCCTTGCTCGAAAGAACCGTAAAACCGCAACTTTCTTCCGTGGGAGTAATATCTATAATGGCGGCTATTAGCGAGGAATCGATATTTCATTGTTAACGTAATAACCCACTAATATAGAGAACATAAAGAACACAAAATTATTTTTAAAAATCGTATAATTATCGTATATCCCTTTTAATCCGGTACCCGAGTGGAATCTGGTTAGCAGTTGAATTTCAATGAAAGAATAATTTATATTTATGTCATTATTACTTATGCGAAATTAATTCTCCGTGTCACTAAAATAAACGATAAAATAATATGAAAACAGCTGGTAAAACAAAATAAAAATGAGGAAAGAAAAAAACTATTGCGTCTATAGATAATAAATAGCAAGAGTGCTCTATAAACAGTCTAAGAAAAAACAGAATAACAATAAAATGAAATAATATTTTCGATACCAGTACATTATATATATATATGGGTGTGTGTCTGTGCGCGCGTGTGTGTGTGTGTGTGTATATATACAATATATAATGGGTATAAAACGACTCATATATTATATAATAAGGAAAAAACGTTGCATCACTCCTGTAATCCCCGAAAAGATAGGCAGAGGAGAGTAAGTAGTACACCCCCCGGTTTCACCAGTTACGCTTACGTCTCATGGAATAGGTGGTGAGCCTATCGCCATGCACTGGATATAGATCCAGACTCCGAGCCACTACTACGAATTCTACCTTAGAAAAATCCAGTAGTACCCAACCCGGGATTTTGAGCCTAGGACCTCCCGGTCAGCAGTTGCATTTGCAACCATTCGACCAACGAGGCAGTCTATACTATAAATATTAAGTGCTTAGTAATAATAACCAAACTTACAGAGCATCGCGTGCACCCACAAGGCTACGCCCAATAACTGTATAAACTCTGCATTGTTACTTTGTTATATTGTTACGTGGTGTAACAACAATCTTCATTGTTACGTAACAAAGATCTCATTCAAGAAGCCCACAATGCGCATCCTGAGTTAGCTTTTCAATAGCTTAATTGGTTAACTCGCATTTATTTTATGATCTCAATAACAGGAGCGGTAGTATATAGGTTTGGAAATGTGTTCTCGAAACACTTACTTTAAGTGGTTACTGTACTTTAGATAAAGAGATAAAGAAGATGAATAATTGTAATATACATAGAAAAATTTTGAGTTGGTTACCCACGGATGTCCGTACAATACTGGCTAATAAACTTCAATTACAGCTGAACTGGCTAAACGTTAAATGTAGTGCACATATTTTTTACTGAAAATGTACTTACGACGTACGCTTGCCAATCTCTATTGGTCCAACGACTAAAGACCTTGGAGCCAGCCGTTGCGGATCGGTTACCCATCCAGAAAAAAATATTTATGCTAGCCATGTTGTTTTCAAAATTTATTATTACTGTTATTTAATAATGTTTCAATGGTAAACATTGTGATCTCAAGTGTTAAAGTAAGCAAGTAACAGTTACGAATAAATTACTGAAAAATTTAAAACATTTCTATGAAAATAGATAACTTAGACGTTCCACCTCTCGTACCCAATAGTGGAACCATAAAACAGGTATTGAATAACGTATTGATCAATTTCCGTTACAAGAAAACTCATATCTTCAAAATAAAAGACGTTCTATTTTCAAAACAAATAAAAAAAAACAGTTAATTTCAATAAAAGTTCGATATCCAACGGAATGTTCCACCAAGTCGGCGTTAGTTCTAAATAATTAGCCGCGAGCGACGCGTGCGCAAGTGAAAATAACCCTCGCCCCTAACAAAAGGGAAGAAAAGAACCCCCCTGTATTCAAATTAACAAAGCATTACTGTGTGTTCCGAAATTATTTTATTCGCGTATAAATAAAACGCACCCTATTTTTAGTGTACGGTATGTATACAGTGTGATATTCGATCTTATTACTGCATAATAAAGCTGGTTTTGCCTTGCACGGCCGGGATGCGGTCCGTTGAAAAGTGACGTATGTATAATTGAAGAAAAAAGGTGGCACACGCTGTCGTACGCGCAAGTACCTGGTATCTTCCCCCGCGATCGGGGTTGTAGGGATGACACCGATGGTTTCTTGTCGATGAAATAAAAAAATACTGTAATACCCAAATTTTGATAATAGCTTATTATGTCTACTAGGATGGTGACCTAACGTCAAACACCTACTAAAGTATAAAGTTACAGGTTTAGGTTTAACAAACGAATACGAACTTTTTGTTTTCATTTTTCTTCTTATACGCAATTAATACAAAATATTAAATTCGATACACTTATGTTATTCACTCACCAATCAAGTCAGATGCGGATTGATGGGGAGTCTCGGAAATCGGTTCGCATGTATGAAGAGAGCAATGTCAATAATAACAACAATTAAACAAATGTTAACAACAATTAAACAAATGTTAAAAACAAATGTTAACAGATAAAAACTGGCAATAAGCCTTAACTCCACGCACTGCATAAAGCAATGAAACGTAAATAAATAAATTAAATGAGTATACAAGAATGACACATACACGACCATCGATATATCGCTCATCCCTGCCGACTGGCGCGTGCGCAGGTGTCGGTTCCGCTCGGAGCGGCGCCGCGTACACCTGGGATATATCTAGATCGAGTATCGACTCGTAGATCCGCAGATTAGGATTTACTAATACGAGTACATAGCCTCACTACCCGTTATTGCGGAATAGTAACATTTCTAGAGTACGCTAATTAAGCATGTTAAGTCTGGAAGTATAGAGATATTTGGCACTAAATGCTCTCTGCCTATCCCGTAAGAGATCTGGTCTGGGGATATGAGTATAATAAACATCAGATACATTACAAACATCATTATAGAGTTTTATAATTATTAACCATTGCTAAAATACCATAATAATGTGGTGGGATTTTATACACAGACATCTGATTCAAAATTTGGCAAAGCCTGTACCTATGTGTGTATCTGGAGAGCTGTTAAATTGCATTTGTATAATTAATTCCTAACATATATTTATATAGATACTATTAATCCATGAGCATCACTACCAACCGTATATTGTTTCACTATCGAAAACGAGTTTCCTTCAGACTCTACGCCAAGAAACCATAGAGAAAATCAAGGAAAACTCTCCGTTAGATAAAATGGGTTTCTACAAAATAATTTTCTTGAACATTACAAAAAGTGATGACGTAACGCCTGTAATCCCAGAAGAGGTAGGCAGAGGAGTGTAGAAAACGGCGGGGTGCGTTTTACCAGTTATGTTCAAATCCCATGGAATAGGTGGTGAGCCGATTGCCATACGCCGGGAACAGATTCAGACTCCGAGTCACTACTAACAGAAATTCTCGACCCGGGATTTGAAACCAGGATCTCCCGATCGGTAGTTGTGCTTGCAACCTCTTGAACAACGAGGCAGTCTGATATACAGACCTAATGTACAAGAAATTACATTTAGTCTTATATTAGCATCTATCAATGTTAGACAATTCCTTGCGTTGTACATAATACCAACAGATAAACATCCAGACAATCACGTAAATCGCAATACCTACATCGACCGATTAATTTAGACCAATTCTAAAATATAACAAATCCTATTGGGTGCCACAAAGACGTTGGTATTCCTAAACTGAACTAGAATACTTACTACTCACTACCCTAGTATTGGCCTAATTCACAGCCGCCCTCAACGGTTACATCAACGCGCGTTGGTACTGCTAACTAAGCTGGAATACCTCTACTCCCTACACCGGTATTAAACTAATACCCAGCCGCCTTCAAGGGTAAGTGTCGGCGCGTGCGCAGGTGTCAGTTCCGCTCGAAGTGTCCGCGTGACGCACACCTGGAATGTCACAGATCAAGATTAAGATTTGCTAGCGCCACTCAGGTTCGCTAGTGCCTGAATACTGCTAAATTTTAATGGGACTTTTTTACCATTCAAATTGCAGGTGATGTTTATGACTGCCCTTGGAAGTAATCGCATCTAATGTATTTATTATAATTATTGTTATACCCTCACCCCTGGTTTATAAAGGGATAAGCAGAGACGACTGAGTGCCAACCATCTTTACACTTACAGACCTGACGTGCTTATTCTACATTAATTGCTCTCTTCATAGACGGGCGCCGGTCTCGGAAACTTCTGACTTCCCCAGTATCTAACCTATTTAATCACTATAATGCATACGTATAAAACATTCTACTAAATTCAATAGCTAGACACAATATTTCTGTAGTTACTTATCTTATTCAAATTTTTTTTTTACATACTAATGTTTTTTTTTCTATATAGACTTAGCTCGCCACATATTGCGTCCGTGGCCATAAAATTTTTAATTCGTTACCGTTCCTTACAATACTTATGGGTGATAATTTATAACGTATTGAAAATTTCTAAAGGGAAGCTACCCTATAGAATATAAGGCTATGTACACACAAGTTCAATGAGGCTTGACTAATGTGCGCACGCCCTTACCGTGGTTAATGACGAGTTGATGGTGGTATCGATGTTTTATTGCTGTTTGTACACACATCGATTTGCTCGGAGTGGTTTGTTTAGTACTTGACTTTTGATGAAGGTATATTATCGGAAACGGACTTATCTTTTTATTAAGATTTAATAATAACAACAGTATTGTCAGACAACTTAACTTGAACCTATCAAACACTGAAATAGAGTCTTTCCTATACCAATCAGGCAGTTGATGAAGTACGTATACAGGCTCGTACATTTTTCAACACACTCGATACAGTTTTCCACACAAATATATAGAAATATTAGTGGGGGTGAACAAATATTTATTTTGGGTAGCAATGAAAATCACCAACCGTTAGCTCAGCAGTCCACGTCAGTAGTCACTGGATTATCCGTCCAGTCATCATCATTATCACCGATCATATACACTGCCTATTTCGTTCCTATTTTTAAATAAATCTAGTAGTCCCGGTAATTGCTGTCCACATACACACAAATTCACAATGCGATCAGACAATCTCTTAACTTAACTCGCAATTTCTTTATAATATTAGTATAGATGAAAATTGCCTGTAATAATTAACGTAACATCACGCCTGTAATCCCCGAAGGGGTAGGCAGAGGAGTGTAGTACACTCCCACGTTTCACCAGTTACATTTAAGTCCCACAATGGAATAGGTGGTGAGCCTATTGTCATACACCGGGCACAGATCCAGACTCCGAGTCACTACTAAAAAATCTAAATTAGAAAAATCCAATAATACCCGACCCGGGATTTGAACCCGGGACCTCCCGATCGGCAGTCGCGCTAGCAACCACTCGGCCAACGAGGCAGTCGATTGATAAAAAGATAATTAATAAAATAAAATAAATAAATAAGATACATTCAGGAGATACATAGAAAGACAACTATGTATTATATTGGTAGCATAGTATTCGTAAGTGAAGTGATACAAGAAAACGTGCAGCAGTTGCGTGGAGGCGTCTCGTGACCGAGTTTCCCTCAGCCGCTGTTCTTGACACTGTGGCGCTATTCATAGCGTGGACAACATTACACCTACTCACTGTAGCCATCATTCACTGTAACCGTGAATGAAAACGTCGTGGCAAGACTCATACGTAAAGTGAGTCCGTATTATAACACACATGTATACATGCACACAGATACTTATATAACTACACACATAGGTACATGTATCATGTATAAATTTAGAATTTTATATTTTATCCTTGTGGATGAGCGGGGTTCGCAGTACCACAACTTCTACAACCTGGTACTGCGGCTCTTGCAACTTGTACGAACTGTCCGCTACTGTTTCTTAATCCATTTTAATATAATATAACAATATGAGAATTTTGAGAATTTTGAGAATTGAAATGAGAATTTTGAGAATTGAAATGAGAATTTTTAACAATTTTAACAATATTAACGTAACAACCCAATGCTTATAACTTTTCTGGCTACAATCGCTGTTTACTTTTACAATGCCGTTCGCAATGTTCAGTTTAATAATGGCGGCGTGAATAAGGTGTGTGAATTGGACCAATGTTCGTACTTAGCCAGGGTGGTAGACTGGTGACCAGCGGAATGGTTAGTTTTGGTGATGATGAGGTGGTTGATGTTGTTAGCTATTAGTATTATATGCAAAATGTAATAATTTGGCTTAACGATAGATATTACACTTATACGAAACATTCTGCAAAACCCACTTCTAAGAATAGGGAAATGTAATATTCATATTTTCTAAAACCTGTATCGATCTATACATTTCTTTTATCTATCTGTCGTGCTGATATTTCTTAGCTCCATTAAAATTTTCCAGACAACTATAGCGTGCAAAAAAGATTTGTACTGACAGAAACAAATTTGTTCATTGAACGTTATAATTTTCTGCACGATGAAATACGGCACTGAAATTGCAATGACTCACAATATAGCTAGCTGCGTCTGATTTACCGCTGCACAGCCAAGTAATAGAAGCTTCACATTTTGCATGCCATTTTAGCATGAAATTACTGGTGCGACCAGCCAACTGTGAGTTGTGGCAACGCTTGTTCGCGATACGACACAGATATTGCAATCACAGTAGAAAAATGTGAGCACTTCCGTCGAACAGCGCGCTATCAGCAATAAAGTTATTAAGTATTTCGCACCATTCTCGTTCTTGGCATATCGCCACTTCGCTCAATGGTCCATTTAGCAGGGCGGTTTATTTATTAGAAGCGTCAATGTTGCCATTTTGATTCGTATTGTGGCATTTTTATAGAACAAAAGCGCTGCATCTGCTTGTCCAATCGTTCTATAAATTGCTTATACGTATATTAATTGCTGTGTAGTTGTAAAACTGTTCTGTCGGCCATTTTACATCAGTAACCTATTTACGACTACACTGATTAAAGTAATTGACCCTAACAGTCCTATTCGTGTATCCTTTTCCGCAGTTTTATTCATATAGTCAAATTCGAGGACAGTTTTCGATCTCTATACGTAGCCTGGGTCATTTCTCACTAATGTCGGCTCGTTTGATGCTCTCTTCACTGAAACATTCCTTTTCAACCCTGTCACGCGGTTATTATAAAACAAAAGAATATCGCTCGCGGGTCCCAATCATTTCAACAAAAGCTCACGAGTACACTGGCAGTCGTAAGCTCCAAGGAACTCTTAGTAGATTAAGTTTACGTAGTATTACGATGTAATAAAGATGCTCGCGGTACGTAGGCGAGGCGCGGGTCAGGCGTGGGCGCGGGTC
>DWMG01003401.1:0-11950 GCA_018244855.1 Elbella merops
TCACGATGTTTTCCTTCACCGTTAGCAAGTGATATTTAAATTTAAAACGCACTTTTGTAAAGACGTGCGCGCCATGGATTTGAATCCCGCCCCCCCGGAGTGTGCGGCTAAATTCTTAACCACTAGGCTATCACTGCACAGCCACGTGACGATTTCCGAAAATAATGGGCAGTAAATTTTGCAACAATCAATTGGGACTAATCGACAGTATATTGAATAAAAGTAAGGTCAAAATGAATCACGAATGTGATGATGCATTATAAAATAATGTCATCAAAGAGAAAGCAATATATTACCGGTTTCTTTTATAGTATTTCAGGAAAAAAAAATAATGCGTAAAAACAATCTGAAAGTAGACAGAGCGTCTGCTGTTTCCGTGGAGGGTGAAGCATCCTATCATAATTACTTCTTCCGTATCACTGCCCACCCCTTTTCGCCTAAACACAATAACTATATGTACAAAATCTAAATGCAATATGGCGCGTTTGCTTATAACAGATGAATAATATGCACTAAGAAGGATTCTGAATTTGAAATTTGCTTATAAAATACTTATACAATACAATAAACTGACCACGGTACGTAAACTTAACGGGTGAAACGTAGTAGTGTACTATACTCTTTTGCCTACTCCTTCGAGGATTACAGGCGTGATGTTGCGTGTCAAATATAAAACTTGTAGTGCATAAGCCAAGGGCTTGCGCAGCCTAGCCCCTGACTGTTGAGCACAACTTCAATGGCCAGTCTGACTCTCCGGCCAATGTATGGCCAGTCTGACTTAGCCACATTGTTCTGAGCGTGTCCAATTAGCCAGCGACGAAAAAGCGGGTACCATTAATATAGCGTTGTGTCTGAACTACGTAATATCAAAGAAAACGTAACATCACGCCTGTAATCCCCGAAAGAGTAGGCAGAGGAGTGTAGAACACCCCCACGTTTCACCAGTTACGTTTAAGTCCCACAATGGAATAGGTGGTGAGCCTATATAATCATAATATATGCATAAATAACATATAATTAAATAATATAAGTTATCATTATTATATATCATTCTATCTGACTGTATACCACTGATCCTCCCTTACGAGACACACATAATTACAATGTTATACGTGTAATAAAGAATACCAGTTTACGTAAGACGGTATTTATTAATTTTGGTTATCTTATTTTTTCGAGACGTTTATTAAAACTCCATTTCGCAGACAGTTACTTTAAAATAAACTTGAATCGAGTTAGTCGATAAGGCTGCATATTATTTTTAGCAACAAATTCGCGTTACCAACATTTTAGTTCCCATTATTTCTCAAAATCCTGACCCTCTTTTTTACAATCAAATAAAATGATCCCACAGTTCATAGAAAATATCCCGCCAAATAATATTGGACAGTTGGTGCAATTTTAACGTAAATTACTGTTGCTTAAATGATTTTATTCTAGTGGAATTATATTTAACGCTAAACACCTTACCTATATAAAACTGACAATATACAGGGTTGACTGGAAGAGAATGCCATTAGGCATTAAGTACGCCCTTCTATCCCTTAGCATAAGGTGTTACAAAAGAATAAATAAATAAATAAAACTAAAAACACCCTTATTTTAACGTTAATACTTTACTATATTAAATACAACACTATGTCAATGTTTGTTACAAACATCTCCTCCGATTCCCGAAAATATCAGTGAAAAAATATCAATATCAGTGGAAATGAATATCATGAAAAAAGCAAATGTGATTGTTTACTGAATTCTGACTTCGTGCTGTTAATTAACGAGAAAGATCATATTTCGGATGTGACTAACGTGTTTTGTCCACAACGTCTATTATTATTAACTGTGGAGTAAGTTTTTCATATCTTCGCATTGTATTGGAATAATACTATCGGTGAATATTGAATTATGAATGAAATGAAAAGGTACAGCCAAAATATCTGTCCGACGGTTCAACCTAAACGCTGAACGAATTTTGATGAAACTTTGATTGAAAACTATTGATATACATTTCTCTAGGAAGATTTATATAGTAGGTATACTAAAAATTAATCTAGTAGTTAAATGTATCTAGAAGCACTGAGAAGCACCTAGTTAAAGGCAGCGCATTGGCGATATTAGTGAATCAATTCGAAAAAGCTTTCCCGAGAAAGCGTTTCTAAATAAAAGGCGTTGGCGCCTATAAAGGTATATACCAAGTATATGTAACAAGCTCATTTTGAAATTTAGTAATAGTACACGTTTTAAGCTCGGTTAAGCGATGATCTGCGTATTCGGTGACTTAACAATGAACCTAGCAATGAACAATTTTCTAAACTGAATTGAGAAACTGACAAAAACTGGGATTCTGCGGTCACTGCAGCATCTGTATATCCGACCTTAAATAATACTGAAGTCCTATCTGAAGTGATACATGACAATCTAAGATTATGTTAGAATACCTCCCACGAAAAATATGAGTGCTTAAAATAACCTATAACACTGTGAGTATTGTAATCAAATAGCTGCAGCGGCTGTTTCTCTAAAAGCGAATTTTCAATAAATTTAATTAATATAGTTCAATGATCGTTATTACTTAATATTTACAATTCAATAAAGGGAGTGCACCATAGCACGAGTATGCAAACTATGCATTATCTGATGACAATCTGGGCCTTTATGATTCGTACACAAATCCAGCTTGTGTCTTAACTTTTTAACATACGAGTACATATCTGTACTATACTATTTATAACAAGTTACGGAAACAGATAAATTAATTATCAATTAATTAACAAGTATTTAACAACTATTTATCAACTATGGCCTTAACCCTGTCAACATGCGGGGACACCCATATTCCAACAGTGGAATTATAATGGGTCGATTATTTATTTTATTTTTAATTAATCTATTTAAAATATTTTTTTTCTGTAGGTACTTTCCTTCCGTCAGCAACCAATTAAGTTTTCTTCAGATATAATATACCTGTTTTTATTATTTAAGGACTCCATTAATTTAAGGGCTCCATTAACTTGTAAAACTGTCTTTTTTTTTAAAAGAGTGCCGGGAGTTTTTTTCGGCCGGCTTTTTCCTTCCGGTCTATATAAGCTTAAAAAAAGGCGTTCAAAGCCGATGAATATATATAAATATAAGATATGTTATGAGGTTCATTAAGTTTATTTATAAACCTTACAGTGAATAAAAACTTTTGAATTTGAATTTGAACTAATGTCTATAGCCAATTTTAACAATTATTAAACTGTTTTGGCGTGACCTTCCCACCTCTGTTGACTTACAGGTTTATTTTTGTAGTCATTATATTGTGGTAATTATATGAATCTATAAAGTCAATTTATCAGATGATTAAAGCACTGAAAGTGGTCTGTTATGTTCGATGAATTGTAATAAAATCTTTCAGGTTGCTAGAATCCTTTCAGAATTCTGAATGCATACCTACTCGTACATGCTGATCACCGAAATTCGTATATTCTGAAGACGACTAGGTATATTTTAATCAGATTGATATATTTTAATCAGATTGCTGAAAAAGATGCATTCGATACTTATATTAGTTATCATAAAGCAAATTGTATATGTTAGGATAATCTCATCAAAGTGACATTTTACAAATGTTTATCTACAAAATACGAAATCAAAACGTTATAATGCTTCACAGCCATTCAATGAACATGATCCCCTCATTACTGAGCGCTAATGATCTTCGTCAAAAGGTTTCTCTTGAATAATAATATTACGTTTTAAACGTTACGTTAAAACAGTATCCATATAGGTAGATCTATTTGTAATACAATTATGTATGTAATATATCTAGTTATGATAACTTAGGCTCACTTCAGCCCTTCTTTGGAAACTGACGGCTGCACGTGGATGAGATATTAATTTATTATTCAGGTTTACTTATAGTGTTTTTTTTTTCAACCCCCTACAATTCCACTGTTGGTATATGGGTCTCCTCTCATATTGAGAGCGTTAAGGTCATAGTCTGCTACGCGGGCCAAGTGCGGGTTGGCAGATTTCACACAACTTAGAATTTTCTTAGTGAGAGGCTGAATTCTTAAGCACTAGGCTATCACCTAATGAAAATAGGTACCGCTTATTACAAAATATTATAAAAAAGTGGTTATACTTAGGTATACTAATAATAATAAGTAAGTCTTTGAACGATTTACTCATTTGGCAATTAACCAGAACGTGTCGACTTGACCACCAAGTGGAAATTTCTATAATTAATTATGTCAGTTAAATACATTCATCTGATTAAAAGCTTGAGATGTTGCCATGAGTACTTATAAAAATATTTTACCCCAAGATAAAGGATACAAGCATCTTCAGTGTAGTGGAGGTAAGGTCCTCGGGGACTCAGCTTCCGTCCGCCCAGGGAGGCCAACAAGCTGTATGCATCAATGGCACCAGTGGGTAGCGCTCGCCTCGCGCTACCTGCGAGCGTGGGGTCGGCGTTGTAAAGACAATTATCGGCTTGCCACGCCTCAATCCTAGCCCCGAGGAATTTCGGAAGCACGGCGTGACGTTCGAATCTATAAAGTACACATTACACTAATTAACTACCGACCTTCATTACTACCTGTACTACTGACCTATATTACATTACAATACAGAAAACATTATTTGACACTAAAACATGAAAAATAATATTTATACATTAAAACCACCTGTGCTGTTACCTACTACCTCTGGCTGCATCGTAAGGGACTTTGCATGAATATAAGTATATATAATAATAATATTAGACAATAAATCGTGGACACTAGTTCTCATATGGTAATCGTTAATGATTTAATTTGCGAATTCTTCAACATTTATTTGCTGCGAAACGAACGGCGATTAAAGAACTAGATTTAAGTGCTTCCATGATTACATCGATATTCAGTATGTTTAACAAACATTATTTCCAGGTTTCTCCAGCTGCTTGGGAAAGTTAGGCTAGGTAAGGCATCGATGTATTTAAAGACAAAAAAATATTTCCCAATGTCTGTACAAACCTGTATACGTCATCATAAGAATTACCACGTACAAAAACTCCTTCATGGCTCACGTCTGCGTGTAAGTCAATGATGAAATCCAACTGTAGTGTCTGAAAAATTCAATTGATTAAAAAAGAGTGGCAAATGTGTAAAAAGTGACAAAAAAGCTTTCGGTGGTCATAAATGGCTATTGTTGCCCATAGACATCGGCAATCTCACATCTGGAACCTCGCTTGCATAGATATTCAGACAATTTTATCAGAAAACTGTACATAAATACACCGTGGTATTCCAATTTACTCGTCGTTTTTAGGGATTTAGGTTTATTTGAGGTCGATAATTTCAATAAATTTTGTCCATGATTGGCCATTTAATGTCAGGCACTTTTATGTTTATTTCTGTTCAACACTACCTTTTCGGACGTGAGCTTAGCGATAAGATCATTGATGGCAATGAGAGCTGGGTGCGCGAAGCTAGTGGCTCTGTTCCAGCAGCGATTGAGGTCAGAACCTAACAAGTCAGACCGCTGGCTCCCCAAGAACACACCATCTGGATTTACCATTGGCACCACCTACATGTGTACATACATACATTTTAATACATATTGAATGGACGTAACAGACTCGCATTGTCTTAAATCTACCACTTACGTGTATAACTATCCCGTTACGTAATGCACATGCTTTTTCGGAAGAACTTCCTATGTAATCCAGAAAACCTAAAAAAAACAAGTACATATTTACGTGTAATTTATTTGATAGTGTATCCATGTATCCAGGATTTGCCTGGACACTCACCATTGATCCACCTGTTTTTGATACTGACTGCAGGCTGTTGTTTTATTCTATATCGTATCTAATAAAAGTTTCGCAAAACCACGACATTACATTCTTAATCATAAAGCACTCTAAATTAATTTCCGCGACAGCATTGACGAAGAGTAGATATTTTCTGGTCTCTGTCAAAATATGAGTATAAGGCAGCTTACGGACACGTAACGTTTGTCTAATATAATTATTAACGTTCATATACGAGTACTAATTATCACAATACTCTTATACCTTGGCAAATGAACGAAGCAGGTGGATGGCCACCGTGCGAACGCGCGAGTATCAGCACAATTCTTTTCTTCATCTCTCCAACTTTCACTTTCGCAGGGTTCAACTCTTCTTTGTTTTCCTTGTCTTTGAAACTTAGGTCGCCGATGGTTATTAAGTCAATACGACGTTTTTGCTAAGACAGAAAGAAAAATAAGTCCGAGTGAGTAAGATTATAGTAAAACTTAATTAAAGGTCCCCTTTGCAATTGAGCTATTAAAACATTTGATGACTTTTTTACAGTATTAAATATATTATACATGTTGTATTGCGGACTCACCCCAAATCGTTTACCAGCACCCAAAGTGAACTTCAACATAACGACGTTACGACCGTCCAATGTGTCTCTTACTTTAAAAATCGTTAATAGACTCGAGGAAAAATCAACCACTAAATAGATTATTGTCCAATATTATTGTTAAGAATAGTTCAAAACTGCAGAAAACCAGGTAACAAAAAAGAATGAAAATTTCAGTCTTGCCTATTTTTGCTGTGCATAATTACGAAAGGATATATTTTCTTGCATTCATTTGTCAATACCTACTGTGGTCTGAGCGATTTCCTCTCTTATTGCGAACGCTTGAGAGCGTTTCTCCCAAGCTGTCAAATGTTTCTGAAGCCTGGAGTAGGAGTAGGGTGCTGCCGCTGCGAACTGGTACACGTCTTCCTCGCGATCAAACCCGAAGGCGAGACTAAGAATCTTCCGGCCGCGATGCACCAGCGAACGGTGGTAAAACAGCAGCCGTCTCGGAATCCGTTGCCTGTGTCCGTATTGTATTGTGTAATATATAAATATATATACTGGCTGCCTCGTTGATTGAGTGGTTGCAAGCCGCGACTGCTGTTCGAGAGGTCTTGGGTTTGAACCCAGAGTCGTGTACAATTGGATTTTCTGACTTCGATTTTCTAGTAGAAATGCCTGGTATTCCTATATCCGTGTACCTGTGTGTTAGACTCGTAGAGATGAAACGTGGGTGTGTACTACACTTCTCTGCCTACTCCTTCGGGGTTTACAGATGTAATATTACTTTTTTTTAATCTAGTAAAATTTTTCTAACATGAAAAAATCCATATACCTATGTACCATGCTAAAATAACGTAGATATATGTATGAGCGTACTTTCTAACGCATCTTGATTTATAATAAAATAAGCTTCAGATATAATGCTCGAACATTTCCGTTCATGAATGTAGATACATTTACTTAAATGAATCTTCATTTCATTCTCATACGAGAAAATTGCTAGTACCGCCGGTGACAAAAAAAATATCAAGGATTCTTATGAAATATGTCTGACATGTCTCGTCTCATAGAGACGGGATAAAAAGAGGATGTAGGTATACGAGTATGCTGGTACGAGGAGAGAAAACCCATGAAAATCAAACTGCAGTAGTATAAACCATGGAGAGCTTAAGAGGCAACTGAATATTGAAATAAGGGTTTTTGGAAAAGAATGGCTCTGCCATTCTTACTATTCATTTTCACATATTTCTTCGGCCCAAAATCAATTGGAAAGAGGTCGGAAAATGACAATCACGTTTTATTTTACCTTCCTCTTATCCTTCAATTAATAAACAAATTACGTCCACATACTTGGCAACCACATACTATGCAATAAATAACTGAATGGAAAACACCCGATCGCTTATGTGTAATTTAGACTTGACGTGAGTTTCCCTAGAGCGACGTTCGAATAATCAAAGTGTAGCGGGAACCGTAGTACCCGTAACATAATATTGAACTACGCACACACCTTACGTTTTGCGCTAGACCAATTAGGTAAATATTCATTTTAATTTGTTTAATTGAACATTTCAGCAAATATTCAATTTAATTGGTACAATGAATGGTCAAACTTTCTTGTTCACAGAGAAGTACAATATAACCTTATTTATACACATTCATTGCTCTAAAAATTACTATTATATGTATTAAAATAGCCAGCAAGGCTGAGTTTCCTCTGTTTTAGAAAGGTATTATGTTTTTATTAATAGGAAAGTTATATTAAAATAATTATTGTATAAAGGCAATAATAATGGAGATTACGTTTTAAATGTAACTTTTTTAACAGTTTACATTATAATAAACGGCTAAAGACTGATCACTTACCATTTCTGACGTGACGTAGAACGCACTAATGGGGTCATCTCACCATTGTACAGGGTCATTTCCTTGCCCATGTTCACTATGTTAAATATTACTCGCTGAAAATAATGTTCACTGAACATAAATCATGGCATTCATTATTAATATATCAGGCAAGGTTAGTTACAAAGGTAATTTAATAACATGCTAATGTCATCGAACAACTGTAAAATTCATCAGAGCATTATGAATGAAAATGGAGCTGTTATAATAAGAGTAGCATATTTTTTTCTTATATAGTAGTAATATTGGACGAGTATGCTTGGAGTATCATATTATATTTTAACCCCTGTACCCTTACGGGCTACACAAGGACAATTAAATAGTTGTTCTAAGAAATGAACATAGTTGCAGGATATTAACAGAATATATTTTTTTTGTGTCCAATAGCATATAAATTATATCCAGTAAATCTTACGGTCCCTCTCAAAATACAGGTATCTCTTTGTTATATAAATCACTGTCCACGTATGCTGTGATATTATGTTCGTACATATACAAGTCAAATTATTAATTCAAGCCACAAGTCATAATATACTGCTTCAAATAGGCTGGTATTTAATTGATTTCTTTAAATATTCTGAAATCTATATCTATAGTAACACATACTATAGTATAGTAGTACATACTATAGTAACACACACTACTTACTTCAACAAAGAGAATCAGTTCACTTCGCGATTCGTGTCTGGTTGCACGTAGAATTCGCGTATGGAACATTTTACATTGAGCGTTAGTGATACGAATTTCCAATATCATTTTGTTTTTCAAAATGAATTCACGTGTTACTCAGTGGCAGTACCTTATTACTGTAAAGCTGAAAATAAGTCGATCGCTTACTTGATCCTGTTTCACATTCTCCACAGTAAAGTTGAACCAGAACCTGGAGCGCGGTCGGCATGTGTCCGGACGGATGTAGAGATCGTACTCCAGCTCAGTGATGTGGTCCGCGCGGCCCAGGTTGCCGCACTCGAAGGCCGCGTCGAAGCACAGGTGACCGCGCTTGGCCTTTCCACTGTGCCCCGGCGGCCGCACGATCAACCGGTTCAAGTTCCCCAATCCACCTTCTCCGTCGCTTTCTTCGCTGTCTGAAGAAAGTATTGGATTTCTTATCCCAACTCCTACGCAGCTCCGTAAGTGTTTCATTCACTTTATAAATATTAAAAGTTACGTCTCTCAGAATTCGAAGTACATAAGAGTATACTATATCTATAGTGATAAATGTAGAAATTTAGGTCTTGGTGCTCTTTGTCTACCCCGTAAAAGACATTGAGCAATGATATCATAAATATTAATTTTTAAATACACCAATTTCGAGTACCGTTAGGATTCCGAACGTAAATAGTGGTATGTTCAAGATCGTCGACAAACGCAGCCATCACGAACACAGCCTATATTACACTAGGTCTCTCCAACAAAAGCTAAAGTCGAGCTTTAGTACTTAAATGTATATAAATTGTATACAAATAAAAACAAATAGCTGAAGAGTTAGCCGGGCAAAGATTTCTCGGTAAGTGCACGTTACGTAGCCGCCTAGGGAAAACCGTTTACCTCACACGCTATCAGTTTGAACGGTTTATTTGGTAGTCAATTGAAAATTTACACATAGCACCCCTCCGGCAACTAGGTTAAACTGTTACAGCGTGCGGTGTATATTGCACATTTTTATCAAACATTCTAGTTAGAAAATCATGTATAAAAATCAATCGACTCATTACATGGACTGATTTCCTTAATTTCTTATTCTTCTTCGATGCTAAAGATATCTTGCTTAGCTCAGTTTTTCATACAGACGGAAACTTTAATCGTGTAAAATTATTCTAATCGAAACGGGCCGCCTGGATTTATTCCCGGTTTGTAGCATATCCAGTCCAGCATATAGTAGTTGGACGTATAACATTATTATTGATGAAAAGTTGGTGTACCAATCTCCTCTACTTACCCTTCGGAGAAGTACAAGCGTAATGTTATGTTATAAAGACATAATCTGCGACGATCCATAATAGATTTCAATAGCGATTTTATGTGTGAATCCAATCTGTTTTATGTTTATTCAGTGCGGGAACCGACAACAAAGTAAACATACCTATGGAACTATTTGAATTGAAAATGCATTGATAGCCGCCTGCACAAATTTTGTCATGGTTATATATTACTTTGGAAACGCGACAACGACTTGAAGATATAAGTTTATACGACAATAATAATATATCTGTCCCAAAGTTTTGGAGAGATACTTTTGTACAGTAAATTGTGTACAGAACAGATGGTTTTTTTATTTTCATCATCATCAACCCGTCTGTGGACTACTAGATACAGTCCTACCCTGAGAGATTGTTGCCCATTGGTTATTTAACCGTGCCTAAGTAGTTTTCGTCATACCGCGATTAGCTGAGCCTTGTATGTTGTATCTCAGGGCTAGCTTTGGCTTGCGATGAAGCTTAAAAACCCTTTCACTCCTTCGTTCAACTCTTTTTAAAACATTACTTACAATAGTATTACAGCGAATTGTTATAAAGAGTTCGATCTCCGGGTCGGATATAATTGGATTTCCCTAACTGATTCCATATTACGTTACGGCAAGTTACGTTTTCAAATTATTTTTCAAAAGTGTCAACGTTTTCCATAAAATTAAATATTTCAACACGTTTTCTTACTCCGTGTCATTTGTAACAATATTTTTAAATAATTAAACGTTTCGTGAAAATCTATTACAAATAGATATATAGAAATAAAAATAAAAATAACGAAGTAATTTTTATTTTTGTTCTCATTGACACTAATCTAGAATAGCGAGTAAGTAAATACATTTAAGAAATGTACGGCTTTAGTTGAAACAGTCACGCGAAACATTGCGCGGATTTCATGTTGTAACTTTACTTGGCTTATCAATAATTTATTCTTATTATATATGCTGTAAAACTTTCAATTTGAACCAAACAATTCAATCATGAACATTAATTTTTAAAATTCTGAAAACTACTTACCAGTAAAGGCGACTGAATTTTATTTAAAATTATATATAATATAACTTTTCTATATTATATATCCACTTATTCCTATTAAATATGCTGTAGAACTTCTACTTTACATTCAACAATTCACATTTAATTATTTGTCATTAACAATCTGTACCCATAAACAGAAATCGTAAAATTATTTTTAATGACGTTGATTTTTTCCACAATCTATAGTAATTATGTGTCGTGTATCTGTGTTTATTTCCTTCGTTATCAAAATTAGATTGTAACAAAGTAATCATTGTGTAGGCGTGAGTTACTTACCTGACATACTTTGTTCATGTTATCATGATATTACTCCTTAAAAAGTCCTGTTCGTCTCCTTCATAGTTAAACTGTATTCACAATAATTATGAATCAAATAAATTGTGTGTTAAAACATTTTTTTTTGTTATTCTTCTCTATTTCGTTAAAGATGCTTGATGCCTCGATACAATACAACATTTTGGTGTGTAATAATGACAAAAAATCGAAGCATTGTTTACAAGCGTTATATCTGTTAGGGTTGCTAGGCAACTATTTTTAAATGTTCCTTTCTAATTCTAAAAAACAACTGATAATAATATGTATCGATAATAATACCAATATTATTATCGGCTGTTTTAATTATTCGAAAATTCTTGTTATTGTGGAAAATACTTGGATACTTGTATGTACATATGTATGTATTGTATAATACCTTGCTATTGTTAGTATTTTTGGATCATA
>DWMG01003402.1:0-11949 GCA_018244855.1 Elbella merops
CACGGATCAGTACAGTTCGCTACCTTCTAACGCAATGCATTACATTAAAAATCATAATGTAGCTTTACTATTTACTTATCCGACCTATACTGTCGTAGTTCGAAAAATTACCCCACACTAACGGGGCGGGGCGGGGCGCGAGGGCCGCGGCGAAGTGTTCGGAAGGAATCGGACGGTTAAATTTGTTAAAGTTGACATTAACGTGAAGTGTCTTACTCGCTGTAACGTCGCTAGCCCGACACGTAGCTCCCTGTTTACTACGGTTTGTTACTATTAGGCGGTCGTGCGGATGTTTTTTTACCAATAAATTAACAATGTACCACATTTGAGAATTGTCTTGCCGTTAAAATTGAATACAATTCTTCGTAGAAAACACACGGAGAGAGTTACGCACAGGCGGCAGACCGCGCGGCTGGCCGCTGTGTGTTTACAAAAAAAACCGCGAGCCTCATCGAAGGTGCTCGAACATTTCTTTTATTTCAAAATCCAAGTTTCACACGCCTTAACTTGGTTGATTAAAAGAAATTGTAATTGTCATTTTTTTCTAAATTTTATTGTTACAAGTTTTATTGTTCTGTTTTCAAATCAATTTCTGTCTCATCAATTCTTGTAATTATAATATGAATTAAGGTGAAATCACACGAAAAAATAGACTGACTCGCGAGCCTATTTGTTTCCAATAAACGAATTTTTAAAAAAGAACCACCATGTGCATAGATATTATACATTAATATACAAAATATAGAAAAGGTATTAGGTAGGTAAGTAGGTTTTGTATTTTTTGCAAAATTGTCATTCATTTTTGTTTAAAATGTTGGTATTTGATGGTGCCTCTGATAACCATATGGTACAATGTATTTAATTATTAATTCATAAGTGAATTTATGATGCAATATGTATTTTGATTTGACCACCGTTTCTCACCATGCAAAAACATAAAGTTCCTATTTGACAGTTTTGAATGATGAGAAACCTATGATTGGACTCTGATGTACCTGCGATGTCCAGGGCGGAGAAGAAAATCATATAAAAGAGATAAAATGTAAGAATCTAAAAAAACATCCGTGCGACCTAGTACATGCTAATATTAATAATTAAATAATTAATTACTGTATTTTATAATCACGTTTGAAATAATCGGGGCGATGGATAAATAAATTAAATATTGAGAATAAAAAATATTATAATTACTATTACTATTAACAATAATCGCTATTCGATGTTCTTGTTGTATCATTTTAATAATGTATATATGTATTATATATAATATTTTTCATTTGGTCTTGCACTAATTCTCGGCCTCTTGGTAGAACAAATGTGTATGGAGAAATTGCCGTCCTGTCTAGACGTTAGCGCTTAGGTGTTATATTATCTACATATGAACTGTTGTAGTGTAGCGGTGTGCGGAGGTATACTTGACTAGCGTGCAAGTGGAATCGGACATTTTGTAATTGTTGAAATGTTAATATTCTAGTGTAGAGGGGCCCACTACTCAGATGTATTTGTAAATTGTACGATTTGTGTTCGATTATTTTTTTCTTTTTCATGTAATTACTTGTAAAATAAAAAAAAATTGTATACTTTGTTGTTCTGCCAAGGGCGCAATGTACGTTAGTAACTGAGGTGTCGGTCGGTTATATCCAGCTGAATGAAATGTTCTTATATAAATGTCTATGAGTTCGGAGTTTGTGTGCGCGGCAGACTGTGGTATTTGCTTCTGTCCATGTCGATCGTTATTGGTGTCAAATACGGTGCAACGGTGTTCTACCAGATCGTAAGAGCGATTGCACATATCATGCTTGCTAATTTATTGTTATTATATATCGTCACGCCAGGTCTCTTACGGGATAGGCAGAGAGCGCCGATTGCCAAATATCTCTATCCTTACAGATCTGACGTGTTACGTTTTCATTCATAAGTACATTATGTACGTTTACCAAATTATCTGTAAAATTAAACATGTTGGAAAAGCTATTTTATTTTCATATTTAATCGTTTTATCGATACAAAAACTTTCGTCCAATTAGTGTTTAGAATATTAATAAAACAAAATTGAGACGCAAAATGTATCAGTGCCATCTGTATTGAACAATGATACTATTATAAAATTTATGAAAAAAAAAAAATAAGATTGACACTGAATGATTTCAAAAATATCAGTTCACCATCTAACGAACGATATTCAGTCGACACGACACAATAACGTCCGATATCATTAAAGTCGGAAAATATTATTGAATGAATGTATAATAATATCGGGTGTGAACACTATGAAAATGAAATGTTCCTTTTCATTCGGTCGCGTTTGAACATCGAACGGTCGCTTGTTTCGAGACCCGAGTTGTGTGATACACGTTGACCTAATGTAAGATTTAAATGTTTAGTATTCGTCTGCCATGTGTGTGTTTCGTTTTTTTGTTTTTCCTAATTAAATATTAATTGAGAAAATTATCAAAAAAAAGCTACGTAAAAAAATAATTGAACGATAATAATTATATAATTACAATTACTTACTATTATTATTATATTAAATACTCTGTAACGCCCTTAGTTAATTATGGAGGTGCTTCGTTCTGTGCTAGTTTACTATGGTTTCTATGATGTTTCGTTTGTATATTACACTGTATTGTATTTGTAACACTAGATTTATTGATGCTTATACGTTTTATAGTTTCAATATGTTTACCCTGTAGTGGCAGCGCGCGGGGGCCAGCGTGGCCCACGCCACCCCGGGCCGCTGTACGTTTGTTGCCACTGTTAGCGTCGGACGGTTGTCGTGAAATATACATATATATATTTTTGTATCGGTAACGTATTGAGAGGAACGTTTTTAACTAGCTCATGGATGTTATTAAGCCATAGAAATATAATACTATATAGAGTTATTAATCCCACAGTTGGTCATTTAACAAAAATAAAGTGCGTTTGGCAAAACATGTTGCGTTTATTCTTTTATTATTATCTTTTAAACACCTCCCCTTATCCTCCGGATGTCGTCGAAATAGTAACTGTACTGTACAATTATGTTCCAAATACACGTACGAAGTATTTGGAACTTAATTGTTTCTCAACGAAAAAGCGTATTTTTAAGCAACTTTTTAATACAGAATTTTTTCTCTTGTTCCA
Organism: Elbella merops; assembly: GCA_018244855.1. Lineage (NCBI taxonomy): Eukaryota > Metazoa > Arthropoda > Insecta > Lepidoptera > Hesperiidae > Elbella > Elbella merops. The sequence continues at coordinate 3,127 of DWMG01003402.1, forward strand.
AGTATAACTCACGTGTAAAAAATACTGAAATTTATATAAACTTGCCTAATAATATACTATATAAGAAATTATATAAAAAAGTAAGTACCCAACCGTCCGACGTACGTCCTACTGTGTTTCATATTAATATTTAAGTTTTTAGATACTTTTTTGGGAGACTAGTGTTTATATTTATTCCCTTTGGTTTATTTCGAAAATAAAATATTTATTACCGCGAAAGCTACAACGTGCATTTATTTACGTTAAAACGAATTGCTTAAAAGTAATTAAACAAGTTTAAATCTTTTCAGCAGGTATAGCTTCAATTTATAAATAAAACATTGAATACTAAAACTATTTACATTTATGGATTCAGGTCACATGTTCCCTATTAAGGATGTCCTCATTATCGATGAGATATACAACGCAGATGATGATGGATGGCAGGTGCCGAGGGAGACAAAGACTCTATCCTGATTATAGATTCGGCAACGAAAGAGTTTAAACTAATGTATTGTATTGTTGTTTATGAGCTGAAGATCGAGCTCAGTGGCGTACTATTGGAGAGGCCTATGTCCAGCAGTGGACCAGAACATATTGATGATGATGATGTTGATGTTTGTTCGCTCGTTCCGTTGACAGTCACATTATTTATAAAGACAACAAATAAGTCGATAAATAATGAAGTGGTAATATTCCGACTTCAGATCGAATTAAGCATATTCATTTGACCAGTTAAAGCATGGTGTTAGAATCTAAACAAAATATTCTTGGAGGTGGGTGGGTATCTTACTAAAACAAAACTAATAAAACATTAAATCTTTAATAACAATTAATTATTGAGCAAACATATAAATAATTATAATTATCGACATAAAATTATATTTAAGACTTTTATGTTTATCAAAGCGTTCGCAGCGCGCGATTGCGCTAACTGCACTGGGAATTGCACTAAATGCATAGTCGAGTGTGCTCCATGGATTATTCAGGAAAGACTCGTGTCCAACAGCGCAATGTAAAAAGGGTTGCATTAATTATTCTATCTTTCTATCTCTCTATAGTAACAACGATTAAGTTATTTCACTTACAAATAATACATTTTTTTTTTCAACCCATTACAATTCCACTGCTGGAATACGGGTCTCCTCTCAAATTGAGAGGGTTAAGGCCATAGTCTGCCACACTGGCCAAGTGCGGGTTGGCAGACACACATAATATTTATTATTATACAACTGTAACAACAATTTAGCCAGCAATTGTACGAGCGAATTATTATTAAGCGCACTATTAATGTGATTGAAATTTTCATTTAGGAACTATAAAAGTATTAATAATTATGATGCCAATTTACTATTAATTATTTTAGATCTGAAAGAAAGTTTTTCGTTTAATATTTGCAATATATCATGCTACCTTCCTTACTGGTTAGGCAGAGAGTAGCGAGTGCAAAATATTAGTACCTATTCTTACAGACCTTTCGTAACAACCTGTATTGGACATATATGTAGGTATAAGTTATCAGTTAGTTACCTAGTTATCGGTAAGTACATACATTTTAATGAGGAATATAATTCCGAGGAAGACAACGAGATTAACGTGTAATAAAACATTTATATAAGCTCAAATACTCATATAATTAAATACAGCATACAATTTAATGTATATTTAGTCTATCACATGACATGTTACCTTCTACTTGGGGCCGGATATCGAGCAGGTATTAGCATATTAGGCGGCGCTGGAGGCGACAGATCCGCGCCGGCGTACAGAGGCTTTGTCAGCGAAATCCGACCGCTTAGTGATATTTTTGAACTATTTTTATTCAGCTCCAATTTATCACCGTCCCTGTTGTTTACAGCTTTCATGTTCTTTATTATTATACATATCCAACTTGCAGTTTTTCTTACAGTTCCGTGAACATCAGAGATTTTTCGTCATAAATACTAACTTTATTTAATCCATGATAATTTATTACAAGGCTAAGGTATAAATTACGGTATTTCATAAAATCTATTAATTTGTTTGCGTGACGTTTGTGTTAATTCAAACGCGTTTTACGTAGAGGATCCTATTTCTATCTTTAAATATTAAATGTTGTCAAACATTATGTTATATAACTTTTAAGAAAATAAATAAAATTAAGTTTCGCAGTCGAAATCTGGTAGGATTTTTTTTATAAAGAAAAACCTTATAAATATGTACTCGGACCACCCAATGGTAAGTGGTCGCCGTCACCGACATACATAGGTACGCAATGGCGAAGGAATCGTCAATGTTTTGTCGATATAGAAGGAGAGCCCTTTGATAGCAGTCTAGTAAACGAGCCCTTCATCTGGTAAACGAGTTTATTTGCTACAGACTGGTATATTTTTAAAACAATGTACCGATAAGGAGCTGACAAAAACAGACACACACAATATTATAAAATGAAAAACAATTGCTAATCAACGTTTGTAGGCGTCCATACCTTCATTACTTTAACTTTTTTAATATGTTAATAATTTAATAACAGTTGCTGTGAGGACGTTTAGACATGTATTTACCCTCATGCTTTAATTTATCCAACATACCTACATATACCTAACCTTTATACGTTAGGTGTATGTAGGTATGTTGGAAAATCTGTATAAATATTACATAAATATTATTTGCGACGCGCGCGCGATGCCCAAATACAACACAGGTAGCAAAAAGAAATAATTTATACGGAAGCAATGGATCGTATTCTGTAACCACAATGGGCAAGATAACGGTATTATTTTTACATACACGACAATAAAAATTGACATTAAGTTGAATTATTACGGTCCATGCAGAGTGATGGATAAATAGAAATGGCATATTTATTGTTTATGTCGATTCTGGCTTCAATCCCTTTGATATTATCTGCGGTCGTTTCTATAAACCTTTTTCTAATGGTGACCGCTTGAACTGCATAGTTTGGCAACAGAAAATGGCAATGCTTAAAATGGTTCTTCTTTAGGCTATCTGCCGTCAAGTATCGTCTTCAATACTTGAATGTTTTATGATGCCGCATTAGTGAAATGACGGTATTTCTATAACTTTATTGGTTCTATGGCTATTACTTATGGCGCAATCGTGATTTCAGCTGCATAATCTTGCGTTTATTGACGTTGTGTCAAAACTAGCTGATGTAATCGATATCACGATTACACAGCATGATCTATGCAGTATTGATGTCGGATCTTTTATTGTGTTAATTTTTATCCGTAATTTATTATATTTATCTGAAACGAGACATATTTCATACAATTTTTTCTATTTATTTAAGTCTCTATAATACGGAGACAAATTCAAAAACATTGTTTTTAAAAAACCCTAAAATTTAAACGTAGTGTTCGACGTCATTGTAGAACAGAGTTCGTACAGTTTTAAAATAAGAAAAACAAAACTATGATAAAAACAGGATACATTGTGAAGCGATATGTAATTTAAAAGATACATGTTCGCTAAAAATATGGACTCGTATTTGTTTGGCGTAAATAGAATCCCGCGGAACGGCGAAAACTATGGATGCGGTATATAGTATTTATTTCCATTAATATCTTACTTGTTGCCTCGTTGGTCGAGTGGTTGCAAGCTGCCCGGGTAAGGAGGGAAACCTCGGGGACCGTAACCTCGCACCCATGCGGCGAGTCCCGCCGCGGCGTACGAACGACTGGTATTGTATTGTATTGCAAGCATGACTGCCGATCGGGAGGTCCTAGGTAAAAATCCCAGGTCGGGAACTAGTGAATTTTTCTAATTTAGGATTTCTAGTACTGACTCGGAGTCTGGATCTGTGCCCGGTGTATGGCAATAGGCTCACCACATATTTCCATGGGACGCAAAGGTAACTGGTGAAACGTGGGAGTGTACTATACTCCTCTGTCTACTCCTTCTGGGATTACAAGCGTGATGTTTCGTTTATCTTACTTGTATTATGAAGAGGAATATATTATTATTTGATCGTCAATGGGTCAATGGATCGATCATGTTTACTGTTGGGATACGGATATTCTCTTCTCACGAAAACAACATTTTAAACAATAATATCCGATGTTCGTAAGGTGTTAACATTCTTTTATACATTACTTTTATTTTTATAGCTGAAAAATAATCCTCACGATTTCCTTTGCAGTTATAGGAAGTGACATTCGATCTTAATAACATTCGAATCAAATCCAGATTTGTATTATGGGTACCTACGATAAGAAATAACATACCTTTAAAAATTTACCCGCATTATACACCTATAATTTCAAATGAATAGCTATAATGTTCCTTTAAAAATATCCTGCGTAATATATTGTGTGCTCTACATTTTTCGTAGATGCTCAAACGAATGATGGAATTGAATCGAGTGTGCAAATGTGATGATGCACATTAGGCCTTCATTTTCCGCGCACGAAGGGGATTGATCGCGCCCATTTGTCTGTCGCTTTGTGCTCTAATACCGGAGCGCTGATGTCTCTATTATTTATAACCCTACGTGAAAATTGTATTGAAATTTTCGTATTACTGAATAAAGTTATCATTCAAAATAGAACCGTGTATTATTAATGCTACATAGCGTGGTGATATTTATTGCACTAAGCATATCTTAGTGGCTGACCTCTTAAAAATCAATATACGAAAAAAAATATTTTATTTTCATTTATATCCAATGAAAAACATAGAAATATGATAATCTTATAAAATAATTATAATGAAATATTGATAATGAGCTCGTCCAGTAAATAAACGAACAGGTGCAGTGATACAAGCTTGTAATATCTAGACAAATTCAATTTGTTAATGTGTGGTCATGTAGTGCATTAATGTGTCTGCTTAACCTGATGATTGGCAGAGAAAGTTAGAATTAAGTTTTTCATATAATATTTTTGTATTCATATACATATATGTACATCCCCTACACGATAGTTTTTGTTAATACTTTACGTGTTAATGTTAATGTTAATGTTAATACGTGTTACTTCCAACAGTTTTTTCAGTATGTTAAGGTTGTAGTTTATGAGTGAACGTAAGGCTGTACTAAACAATATATAAAATCAATTTTGTTATTTCGTACACTTCTAAAAATATATGTATTTACATTAATAATATTCACGGTGTATGAGTGAAATACGAATTTATACATAATATCGAGTTACCTTATAGTTGGGAGAGCGTTGTTTAACAAGCATTAGGCAAATTGTGGCCCCGGGCTCTCTCTATTTGATGTAAACTGAGGTACTTTGAAGTGCCCGATGTAAACGTACCGATACATGCGATAGGGGGAAATAGTGTGTCCTATACGATTTGTTTTTAAAGTTTTATATTACGTACAATATACATATATTTAAAAAAATATATAATACATAATTAAACACATGATACATTAAATAAACGTAAAATCATGACAGTAATCCCCGAAGGCATAAGCTGAGGGGCTTGTACACTTTCACTAAAGCAGCCATTTTATAAATATATCATTGTGCTTATCGTGTTCACAGAGGTAAGTATACTACGTATATTGTGCTTTATGATGAAGTAAAAGTTTTAATTTGAATTTGTAGACATATGTAATTTAATAGTTACAACACTGACGCACTAACCTGTCACCGATTTATTGATTTAAATCAAACAATAGCAGTTAGAGCAATAGCAGTTAAAAACATATTTCCATGTTATTTTCAAGTATGAGTTTCAAGCAACGTCAATAATAGACTCGAAATAAAGGTTGGATTACATGTAGCAGCAGAATTAACTGTGAACATAAAACCCATTGAGCGTACACTCGTAAAATGCGAATTTCTCAACCGAACGCGTCTAGATTCAGAATGTTTATGATCACATCGCGTTTGAACACAGCTATAACGCACCTGGAAGGGAAGCTGAAACCTAGAAGGAAAACCTGAAGGGAAACGTGGAAGCTGTAGAAGAAATGCAAAAACATTGGCGGCGTTGATATGGTTTAGAGTTAAATACTGGACTTTATAAAGTACAAACGAATAATTCTATTTTCATTATACTACAAATTTAAATTTCCATACATGCGTATTGCCGCTTCTTTTTTCTATAGGGGGAAGCAGAGAGTAAGGATTTAAACCTGCTACCGCGTTGCTGCTACACCTGCTACTACCTCCTCTATATTCAGTAAAAAGATTCAGTAAGATACATGCTCGTCTACTGAAGGAACTTTTGACCAAGCCTTCATTCAAGATATCTCCGATTTGATCTAAGTATTTAATGTATGTTGTATGTATATAAAGTGATTCAATTTATTATTGTTTAATCAACTAGTCTATCATCTAGCGTACGTGGAACTGACAAGAGACCCAAATGTATTTTGATATTTTTAATCCATATGACTAGAGGTATAATAACAATTCATTATAACGAAATACGTTTCATAATAAATTACTAGTTAATACCGATAGTCTAATAAACCACACAGAGTCGGTAACAAGACCTAGTTAATGAACAGGTATGGTACGTATTTGGTTTAAGATACAAACGTACGAATACATCTCGACCGCGGTAACTGTGAGGTGTAACCGCAAATATGAACACGGATCCCAAAGCTCGTTTACCCACTGAGCCACTGCTGGGGGCGGTACATTAGTTAATCATCAAATTACCAAATGTACCGTTTAATTATTCCTTCTCATTATCATACCTTCCGGATCGGGTGTGATAATTAAAGTTACGGTTGCCTCGCCTCGAGGCAATATTTACTTATGTTCTAATATTCTTAGTTTATTTGATGACCCGTGGTTCATTTGAAAACTTCACCACATATACGTATGCAAATGTCCAAAGCAAGAAGGGGATTTGTGTTTTTATTCGAATATTTTTAAAATTAAAGGATTATTAACATGTATCAAAAATCCGATATTTTTATACGTGTGTCTGACCGACATATTGTTTTTGTCATATTGTTTTTTTATATTTATGAAATAAACCTCTTTTTTATTTATATAATGTAAAGATTATTTCAATAGATAATGTAGAGATCGAAAGTACTCATGAAAATAAATAGGTCTGATACATCCGGTAGAGTCGCTTGGATGTTTGATTTACGTAGCACTATTTTTATTTACACACAGATGACATGTTGTGAAACTATAAAAAGAGAAACATATACTTTTTACCGCCAGTCATATATTGCCAAGAGATCCTGGAAGGATTTATAAGAAGTTTTTACCTTCCATCAAATATGCAATTGGAGTTCAAACTAGCTGACGGTGAGGTCTTCGCACTTGTTATCGAAAATAAAATGCTATACAGACTTGAATAAATTACGCAGTCTATTTTGCTCAGCAATATATCTGTATTTTGCTTTACTCTATTTTTAGATCATTAAAGTATTTTCTAAGCGAGTAATATTAACAAAACATTGTTACTATAATTCTGTAAAAGATATAAATTTTTTAACCATACCTAATACGATTGTAATTATTTTTATTCAAAATTTGTATGGATGTTTCTGTCCGGCCGTATCAAGTTGCTCAGCAGTTAGTTTCTGATATGTGAGATTGCCAAACGTGGAACTAGTTAATTCAAAATTGCTGTGGCTTCATATAAATTCAACATTGACTCTGATTTATGAAACCAAACAAGGAAACTATGAATGCGCTTAAAAATTCCGCATTTTGAATGTGCACCTGCGGCGACCATTTTGTTTTATGCTTCATCTCGTTTCGGGGATTCTTCAGATTTATCGTATTATTTTCTTGAGACGAGGAAGACAAATGCTAAATGTGTTTAAAATGGTGACATTCAAATAGTTTAAATATTTGTTTTTTATTGCTGTGTTGTATATTACTTAAACAAAAATAATGTTTATAATCAATAATACATACATAAATGCTTGCTTATAGCATTGTAACTTAGTCATCAAATATATTAAAATTTATTAGATTGTATTGATTATATTTAATGAGTTACATGAAGTATAATATAATAACTTTACTGTCTATGAATGCATAACAATGAAGTTAAGCTTTCAACTCGTAACCGATTTAATCGCTGATATTTGTAAAAAATCCCTTCTCCATTTTGTTTTATCGTCCGTTTTCTTTTCTGACGGATTACTCTAGACGGATTTTAATTTAGAGCGCAATAAAACATTTTCCCTCTGAACCCGGTAATTATTATTAGAGTTATTAGCTAATGGATGCAATTATAAAGAATGCTGGGATTAAGCCTTAATTAGTCCGCTACTGTTTTTCTTTGTGCATTTTTACAAAGACCGTGGGTTTCATGCAGCTGTTCGTATAATTATAATTAAACTTTAATCAACTAGTACCTAAAATTATTTTGCTGGCGATCATATGGTTCGTCTATTTAACTAGTATCTAAACAATAATGGAGGTGCGGAACACTGGAAACATGGATTTATTATTCTTATATATACTTTTATAGTCCCACCGGGCCTTTACGGGGTAGCATTTGGAGATAAATATAAAGTTTAAAAACTATTATTTTAATATAAAACTGTTGTAGTAAACGAGCATTAATGTCACCTGATGTTGTGACGTCGCTAGAGCCTACATGTTTCCATCCGATATCATATTTCTTCTTGATTTTGCGTATAGATGCTTGTCTGCCTCTAAAGATTGATTTCAAAATATATCGCAACAAAGCTCTTGATATACAAAGTCAGACTGATTTTATTATAAACATTTTGATACAGATGATATGTTTACACTGCCGGGTAATAGATAGAGTTACTAGTGTTAATAAGCTAAAGACGAGATTACATGTATACATAAATATTTTATTCATCATCATCATCATCAGCCTATCTCAGTCCACTGCTGGACATAGGCCTCCCCCAATGAGCGCCATCGCGCCCTG
>DWMG01003403.1:0-11949 GCA_018244855.1 Elbella merops
GTTTAAATAAAATAACGTTTTGTACTTACAAATAAAAATCAATGTTGATATTGGAATTATCGAATTTAACAAATATATTCTTAAATACATGTACGTTTATATGCGTATGCGTAAAACAAAGTAATTTTAAACCACCTTTTGTGACAAAAATATTTGTCGAATGTTCGAAATGTTCGGTGTATTACGAAGAGGTATCGTTTAATATATGTATAAAGGTTGTCTTTAACCATTTCTCCCTAAGTGGGCGCCGCTGCTGATTTATCCACGTCTAATTTCAAATAGGTAGTATAGAGCAAAAGTACTCGTTCATAGCAATTTGGAAAAGAGTATTCAAACTGAAAGTAGGGCATGTGTCATTATTTAATATTTATTTAGAAACGATCATGTTACCAGAAGTATGCTCTTGTTACGTATACACACACACTATCAGCCTGTCATTGTCCACGGCTGGACATAGGCCTCTCCTATGGCACGCCACTAAGCTTGATATTCGGCTCTTCGCATCCAACTGCTGCAGCTACTTTTGCGAATATCGTCACTCATATATCGTTGTTACGTATAACAAATTCTATTTTCTGTGCAGATTATATGCAGCAGAATGGTTGTTTTGGACAACTCTGTCGTTGGAGAGATATGCAAATAATTTTTGGCTGTCAATTTCTGATACATGGTAATCCAACGAAAATTTTCAGTTCTCCTCGTCAAAGGGAGACATGGGAAGGACCTGCTAATGCTAAACGGATACACCTACTACCAGCACAAGCTTCTCCGTGAAGGTTACAGATGGAGCTGCACTCAAATGGGCTCTAGGTCATGCAGGGGTTTTCTCCATGTGACCAATAATATGCTAGTCGTGAGAGCTCACACTGAACATACCCATCCACCTTCGACGTACTTTTTGGAGAAAATAAAAAAGCAGAGGCAGGAATACGAGGTGCGTCATAATTACTGATTTCAATATTTACATACAGACATACATACAATACATAGATGTGTCACGAACGCAATCATATACTAAATAATGTACCGTTTCTAATATCATCTCTGTGGAATATGTCAATGACATTTTCTGGAGCGACATGGAAGGAACGACGTTCGTCATCATTAACCTTTTCTAAGGTGCTACTGTTGCGCACGAAGCTCTCTCAGCATGAAGACCATTAAAGCAAAACCAAAACGCAAGCATATAATTTCTTCAAATAAACTGAACATTTTTCCATAACTCAAAGTTTTAATTTATAGAAGCATTTGAAAACCTTCAGTCTTTATTTTTAGTATTCTTTTTTTCACACCTTTTTTACAAAGTTTTGGTACACGTTTTAGTTTTTTTTACACCTGCTCACCACACGTTTCAGTTTTTTTATTTTTATTTTCAGGCAAAGAAAAATACAATACGAGACGGCCAGCTTTCTTTAAAAATATCAAGTATTCAAGGACGCGTAGGATTTTAGATAACTTGTACAAATAAAAACTTACATTTGATGTGTCGCCATTTTGGTACTTAGTTTGAACGTCCAATTTTTACTTTATTTATTTAACTTAATGTTACGTTGCTTCCACGAGGTTAAGATTTCTACTAAAAAAATTCAATCAATGAGTAATTTTTATCCTGACCGTACCTAAACATTTTTTTCCTTTATTAATTATGAATGAAAGCAAAACTTTTACATAGAATACGACTTTTAATAACTTATATGTAGTTTCTTTTGTATACATCATTTTTGTTGTACAATCGTGTCGGCTAATTACATATTAGCCGATTTTATTTCTGTATCACATAAGTGAAATACTGTTATTTCTTTAGAAAAATATACATATAATGTTGGTAGCGTTACAGGTTGTTACTTACTTAAAAAACTAGTTATATACATAGATTATACGTTGTTTAAGCATAATAATGTTATATATAAGATATATTTATATTAAGGTTCTTGGTTTGAATCGTGTCATACTATAAAAAATTATACTTCATGTATGTATAGTTTAAGAGAAATTAGTGTATGTGTATATATTCAGTTAAAAATATATTAACCATCGCCATGCTGATGATTTGTCAATTTATTAAATGTTTACAAGGAAAATGCAATAATAAAAGGATTATTGTTAAATTTAATCAATTAGATGATAGATAAATAATATTACTGATACATTTAAGTAAGTAAACTATTTACCATTCCATTGTTTGTACAAAACTTTGATAATAAAACTTTTTAATATTCGTATTTTATTTATAAACCCTAAATTTAACTATTATATTTTAATGAAATAGTTTTATAATAGTTTTAATTCTCTTCTCACTCGGTATGTTAGTAACGATAATATTCTGGTTTTGTCACAGTGGAGTTCTACTTGCGCCCGAACGGTAGAGTCAACTTGCGTCTGAACAATTTCACCTTCTACAAGCACCTGAAAGCGAGAACCAATGCTCACCGGTGGAGCTGCACAGCGTATGGCTCCAAGTGGAAATGCAAGGCGCATCTTATTATAACGGATAAACTCGAGGTCATCAAAGCAAACGTCGCGCATAGTCATCCGCCGAGCGCCAAAAGGGAACATAAGCTGATGCAGCCGCCTGTCACAAATGGGGTTCATTCGCAGCAAACGTCAGCTAATGGAGTGAACAGAGCGAACAGAGAGCTGCACAGTAATCCCTTCACAACTAGTGCCGTCGCCACTAATCCCCCAAATCCATTCTCCCAAACGCCGCTATACGATTACTTGGTAGCTCACAGTGTATACACTAACTATTAGGATTAGGCACTACTTAGTCACTGTTTATGATCAAAGCGAACATAAGCTGAAAGCGCAAAGTGATAATTCTCGAAACTTCCATTGTTGGAGATGCACATTTTCATTGCATTTATATGGATACCTGAATACCATAGCAGTATTTGAAAATCAATGGAACGATACTTTGTTCAGGATATACGGATATATTTGTATCCGGTTTCGTCGATCCGGATGTACTTGATTTTGGATCATATGGAAGTGTATATTTTCAACGTGTTCCACTGTGTATTTCGTACTGATTTAATGTTTAATTGCATTTTAGTATGTAGTACGCTTCGGCATAGCTTTTATGTGTGGTCAGTATATTAACGCCTATTTTCTCTATGTCACGATTTATACACTTATATACACATAAATATAGCATATCACGTAGTATAGTATTAACGCTAGGTAAGCATATATTGTGATAAGACGAAGTAAACATTATCGTGTAATAAATATCTGAGGTCTGAATAAATCGAAATCACGTATGTATGTATTTTGTCAATTAAATTTTCTAATATGAAATGTTTGTATACGCAACAAGACTTGATTAGTTTTATAAAATCACACTTTTTTTTATTTTGTATTACTAACGTCCGGAAAGAGTTATGGTTGGGCGATGTCTACAATTGAGGTATGATTCGTAATTTGTATAATGTAACGAAATAGTTTATAAGACTTGAACTCGTAACCAATTTTACACTGCTTATTATTAGGTAACTAAATAAGTTTTTTTTTAATTATTATCATTATTATAACGAAGTATTTTTTTCGATTGTTTGTTTACACTAATAAAAAAGTGCCTTGAGTAAACAAACGTATCCTTAAAATAGATAAGTTTAATTTTAATGTACGATTTTTTTATCTTTAGAACTGAACTAAATTAAATTGGTAGGACTGACAAGGAAAAATAATTCACAGATGATTTTGGATTCGTAATAGTTTGTGCTAAGGTTTTTAGTTTTAATTTTTTTTTTAATTTATGTTTAATGTTGTGTGATATTTTGCATTTTGTGACGTGTCCAGTATTACGTTTTGTGATACCCGTAATCTTCGATGATTTAAGACTGCATGATTAATTTGTGATAACCCTGTATCTCGGTTAAGATCTCGTTTTTAATCCTACGTATATATCGCCTTCGTGTCGAGGTACCCGGGGGTCATTGGCGACCAATACGAGTTGGCCGGGACCTTTGAAAATGTATAATTCATGCATTTTGTATTATTATATTATCTAACATTGATGCACGTGTGTTTTCATTAAAGGGTGTTATGTGGTAGTTTGGGAGGCTTTGTCACAGTTTTTTATATCATTTTTTAAGGCACTGGTCATATATACCTATATTTATTTTAATCTGCTATACAACATCTTCAATGTAATCGTGATACAGTAACATTTAGATGTATATTTACCTGATATATTTTTCTAAACATTAATAATCTTTATTTTCGTTTTACAATGTGCTATGATACAATGTATTTTTATATTAACAGTATCTATTAAAAGGTAGAGCGCACGTGTATTTAAGAGTTATTTTCAAAAATGTGGCTATCGCGAGTGGCCAGATTGTAATTTACGATACCTTCATTTTAATTGTTTACCAATAAGAATTAATACGATGTATTTGTAGTGATGTTTTTTTTAATTTCGTATTATTAATTAATAATTGCAAAAATTATTGCAGCTTTTGTATTTTTTTGTCGTAACTATAATAAACGAAAACGAATTTTATCAATAGTTTGATTTACATATTTTTGTTGAAATTATTTGTTTGTAATAATTATTATTTGCGTAAGAAAAATAAAAGTATAGTATAAAGTATACCACCAGTATGCGTATAACATAAATACCGGTTTAATGATGATTAAAAATGCCGGGAAAACAGGAAACGGAAGTCAATATGTGTCAGCTACGCTATAAAAGGCAGTTGTTTTGCCATTTAGACGTTGCGCCTTTACAATATTGACGATTACACGACGTTTTATAATATTGTTCTACCACCCACATAAAATAACGTTTAAGCGCGGATCCTAATACTGTATAAACCAAACCTCACACGGTCCACTCTGTGGTACAGTTAACATATGGTTTTACTAACTGTTTTTCAGAGTATCATAGCGAGGAGGTAGGTGAGCTGATAGAGTTGTCGAACGGCAAACAACTGTTACTAGTGAACAATTATCCTTATTACATGAAGAACCAGATGAAACACGGCTGGTTGTATAGGTACTGCTGCAACAGAGCCAAATGCAACGCCTTCATTCACGTGACATCGGATCTCCGTGTGAAGTATTACAACGGTGTGCAACACAACCATCCTCCCAACCAATATCGGAAGACGCACACTGGGAAATATATAAAATTGTAGCCATCTCCATATATTAAATATGTATGGAATAAACACAGATTTTTTTAATTTTTTTTGCTTATAATTATATATGTACTGTCTTACAACTCAGATACGGTATTTTGTTTTCTCAAATTTTGTTATGATTTGACTGTATCGACTTTAGCTGTGAAGAAACTATCAGCGTATTAAACTCGTGTAGAGAGGATTCGACAAATTGTGCATGTTTGTGTTAATAAAAATGTTTCATGCAAATTATTTTTCTTTGTTAATTAGTATATTTGCGACATGGTATCCTCCTTTATACCTGTGTGTGTTATTTGAAAACTAACAGTTCACTTAACCTGAAGAGAATATTAGTTACTATAACGAATAAATTTTCCAGGGGAGCTAATCGAATTTGAAAATGGCAGACAGGTCTACCTTTACCAAGGTTACACGTTTTGCAAGCATAAGTTTATCCTAAAAGGTATGGCCACCAGGTGGATATGTACTACGAATTCCAGATGCGGAACATACATACATCTGGATGACAGGCTCAATGTTATCAGAATGTCCTCGAGCTATCACACGCATCCGCCCCTGTCTTTACGAAGGATGTCCACTGGAAGGTACATCAAACTGTGACCCAGGTTTTTCTTTTCCGTTGAGGTGGTTTTCTCAGTTCGTCACAAGCAAGGGTCAACAAGCAACAAGGGTCCTTCTTATTAAGTATGAGATTAATTGAAATGTACATTAAAGATTTTCTAAGCCTTTAAATTATTTGTATTAAATGTAAGTTAATAAAGGTATATTTTGTTATTTTATTATACTTTTTATTGTTGGCCTTGGTTCAGTAGTGGGGGGGGCCTGATCGCTGATTCGGATGATGTGGGTTCGATTCGCATCTAGCTAGAATATTTGTGTGACAAGAACGGGTATTGGTTCTACATCTGGATGTATGTAATTATGTAAATATTTTATGTAAAAATGTATAAATGTATGTTATTGGTTCTGATCGACATACCAGAATGTCTGATTTACTGAAAATCAGTCAGCCCTGTCTTTTAGTCTTGAAATATTATTAATACTAAATATTATTGTATTGCAATCGTATTGTAAATGCTGTGATATATATGAAAAGAAATATAAAAGCAGCTAGTGCCAACATAACGGGTATTTGCAACCTATGGTATCCTGGTATTCCAACAGGCAAACTAATACGGTCCAAAACGGTAAGATCCTATTCCTCTGCAGCGGTAAGTAAATACTACCTTCTATACGCGATGCAAGACCAACATAAAAACTTATTTTAGTATACAATGTTATATAATAAAGTTTTATTTTTCTTTTTATAAGCGGTTTATTAAATCTTGTTTTCTTTTTATTTTGCTAGAGTTCGTCAACGTGTTTTTATTTAATTGAATTCTATTTCCTTTTGTTTTTTTGTAAACTTTTTATTTATATTTGTTTTATATTGTAACATAAATAAGATTAAATGTACTTAGATATGTTCTTATAAATACATCTGCCTGTCTTGTATTATTTATTACCCTATGTCTTCCAAACAATATCTGTTGGGTATACCCATTTCGACGAAAAAACTTTTGTTCAAGTTATATTGCATTTGGTTAAATCATATTTTTATTTTCTTGTAAAATAAATCATTATGAACTTTTTTAAATCATAAATACATATAATACAATATATACATATAATACATATATCATATACATATAATACATATATACAATAAATACATATCATTATAAGATAAAGTATGCGTTTTTAATAGAAGAATATCTGATTTTCGTAATTAACTCTTACCGTTAACGCGTTCTTGTGAACTAATATATAAAATATGTGATCCACAGGAAAACTGATCCAGTTTCACAACGGCAAGATACTTTTTTTGCGCGGCGGCTACACGTATTATAAGCAGAAGAAAATATACAGCGGAGTCGCTTCGCGTTGGGTGTGCACTAAAAACAGGAACGCCAAATGCAACTCCTATTTGCACCTGGACGAAGACATGAACATCATACTGGACAGCATGCATGTGCATACCCATCCCCCCACTCCACTCGTCCAAACGGCTGATGGGATGTACGTTAGAGTTTGACATATAGTTACAGAATTTAATCTCAGCTTATAATATAGTTATCTTATAGCATCATATCATCAATTACCTGACCGTGTACACTACTTTTTAAACGGTCACCACCGCCTAGTTCTAGATCTTTATAAGCTTCATTTTTAACATTTGCAGAGGCCGTAACGTTATTAATGGTACAATGTTACGACTGGTTTGCTTGTATATGCTGTTGTAAAGCGAGCCAATACGAACTATTACGGTAAAGGTGTAAAATGGTTATTTACGATCGAATGAAAGTTCCCTGAGACGAAAATATATAAGTACTAACAAACTGCAGTATAACATAATTTATGTCAATATAGATTTGAAGTAATAATAATAATAATAATGTGGTAGGGGCACGGCAGGTCCGTAAGGATAGAGATTTTTGACATTCCTTGCTCTACCTATCCCGAAAGGGATTTGTCCTGATGATCTAATAATAATAATAGGTTCAAAGTTATGTTCGCATCTCATCCTAATTAAGTTACAACTAATAAAATATGCTGCTCGACTATAACATGCCTTTTGTTAAATAAAATATAATGTATGTAATTTATGGTCGTTTTTGATATATCTGTGTTAAGTTTAAAAAATAGTCTAATTTATTATAAACTTTTACTGTTAGCTCATATTAATTATTGTAAGGGAAACATGTTAACCGACTTAACTGTCCTTACATTTTTGAGGTTGAGTCTCATTTCACCCAGAAGGGTGAGGGTCTTAGTCGAATCACGTTGGCCGAATGGAGAACAGGAGACTATATGCTTATGAGAACATTTTGGTGAATTCTGAGGTGTGAAGATATTAAAACAGTTTTATTTAAACTTATATATTCTTATCCTGCATCGTGCAACTGAATAGTAATAAAATATATTCCAAGTTATAATATTTTAAATATAATCCGTGTTTTTAGAATAGTCCATGATATAATAAAAACATATGGAAAATATTATTACTTGTTTATGTTCGACCTCGTGTCATGAAATTTATTGTGATTGGTTTGTTTCCCTTTTCATCATCATCAGTCCACTCCCGTCCACTGCTGGACATAGACCTCTCCAATGGCACGCCACTGAGCTCGATCTTCAGCTCTTCGCATCTAGCCACTGCCAGCCACTTTGCGTATATCGTCACTCCACCTAGCTGGAGGGCTTCCTACACTACGTTTGCCAAGTCGCGGTCTCCACTCCAGAACATTTCTGCTCCAGCGGCTATCGGTTCTCCCTTTTAGTACAACAAAATTAGAGTTTAATGAAAATTTTTTTTTTATTATTTTTTATCTTTTAGTGTTATTAATAGGTTGTTTTTTCTAAGTTCTAAGATGTATAAATATTTTTTACGGAGCACTTTTTCTTTAAAAAGGTAGTTGATCGTCGATTATTAACTTACGGCTGATGCTATTTTAATAGCTTATGGCTTTTTCTTGAATAGTTCGACCAGTTTTTAGTTGGTCGTAATTTTATCCTATACACAGATATGTATAGATCTTCACGAATAGTTAAATACTAAGATATCGTCGTATTTTTCTGTGATGCAGGTCGACATGTAAAGATATATCTGTATAAAGATACATATCATAGGATACAGACCTCATACTTAGCCGCACTTAGAATAAAACTTACGTGTTATTACATATTAATTATTTTATTGTTGAGTAAAGGCTTTACTAATAATAGTAAAATTATAATATATGAAAAAATTTCAGGTAAATTGATATCGTTTGAAAATGGAAGGCATGCGTTTCTCTACAAAGGGTATACGTATTTCAAGCAGAGTTTCGTTCGTAAGGGTACAGCTTCCAGGTGGTCCTGCACGAAGAACAATAAGTGCAATGCATACTTGCACATTGATGAGGACCTGAACGTACTCCTGGCGTCAGCGAAGGGTCACACACACGAACCTGTGAAACTGTATAGATTTCGGAGCGGAAAATACATTAAACTAAATTAAATATCATGTTTGTATTAATGCCCCTTATACAGTCATAGGGCAGTTGGTATGTAAACAATAGTACCGGTATGATCGTTTGGTATATATAGGTACAATAGTATCAGTTGAATGAGATTTTAGAGAAAGGGTATATTTTTTTCGAATCATAAAATGTACCTACTCTCAACTGTACTGTAGAAATATATCTTTATTCCATATAGCATCTTTATTTCGTTTTTAACTTAAGGTTCAATTTATTCCAATAATGAATTTATTTAAAGGGCACGACTATTTGCCTCTGGGTTTTTTGTCAGTCTACCTACATACGAGTATGTCTATGATAATCATATAGATTTGATGGCTATGTAAAAATTATCGGTAGTTCTGATTTGTGCGATTTTGACGTTCATTATATGTATCATCTGACGTAGTAACTATACGAAAGTAAAACGTCAACTCTCATCTATTGTTCTTACTGAACAGATGGCAGCACTGTCGCGTAGATGGCAGCACTATCGTCTATCTGGCAGCACGATCGTATTAAATAGGGTGTTGTTGGCAGACGTAACAAGTTGTAAAACAAGAATTGAGTCATAACTTCGTAATAAATTTGAGCATTGAAATAGGCAATATTTCTTAAATATTCATTTGAAACTAAGAGACAAAGGTAGATTCAAATTTCTATAATATCTAACTGTACTCTTAGGAATGGCTGGCAAATGACGTCACTCTTTTACCATACCATACCATACCATACTCATACCGTACCATATTTCTCTACAAACTTGTTTAGACCTGAATACAAGTGGATTGGTTAGGGTTATGTTTTATGTAATTATGATTTTCTGTATTGTATTGTTGGTATTTTGTTCAAAATATTTGTTTTTTTACGTCGATTATATCAAATGGTTTTCTTTTTTCAATTTTATTTGTTTTCTCGTCTAATGTTTATTTATTGCAGACATCATGTATTCAAAATGCAGTATTGATATTGTTATTTAGGCTAAAAAGCGATTAATTTTAAGTATTGGGATTTAGAGTTATTTAGTGGTATTAAAAATACAGTTGTAAATAAATGTAGATTTAATAAATATTTATATGAATTGTTCTGTGTTTTTATTTCATATCACAGAATATTAATTTGTTTATCATTTATTTAAATAATTGTAATATATTTATGAGTTTATATTTATATATGAATTTATATGATAAATTTAGTATCAGTCTAAATTATTTTATTCTTATAGTTTAGTATACTAACAACTGATTCCATTATACAAACTATCGTTAATAAGATAACCTTATTAAAAATTACATTTTTCCTAATACTATTTTTTCAGTTATCATTTTAAGTTTTCATATATTTTTTTTTATATTAAACATATTTTATTTGGCGTAGACAAATATTTTTAATCAAGTCAAATTTTGTAGCTGAATTATTTTATTTAGAAATTAATTTTAATAACTCTATTTCCTACCTCCAACTATTACTATTATAAATAACTTTTAAATATTTGCTCAATTACTAACAAAGCTTTGAGACACATGGAATTTCCTATGAGATCTTTGTCTGAAGCAGAGCATTTTTACTTTAGTTAAAACATGTTCCCTGTCAGGATAGGTAGAAATGTATTCTAATTTCTTGCTCGAATACAAACATCCTCACAAAATTCTCTCGGAATTGCTAATATACAGCTTGACTTCTGCTTCAGATGATGTGACCCGTTGTTACATTTTTTTGTGAGTAATAATTAAATTGCGTATCCACTCACTCATAAAACGGTTTTTCTAATTTGACTTTTATCACCTTCACCTGAAAGCACATTTTTCCTTGTAAATTGTCGCTAACTGTCTATTTTTGGGTGTAGTGCGTACAATGTTTTAGTACTGACCGTAACTATGAGAAGGATGATTTACTTTACTCCATGCGATTTTTGCATGTGTTACTAACAACTTGTTAGTTTTTTTTTTCTCACTAATGCGTACAATCTGTGCGAAAAATGATTTAACGTGTCTACGCAAAGCAAAAATTGCCTAATGTGTACATTCATTGCAAAAAGTGATTCATCCTTTGCCAATAGTCGCAACTAACAAACTAACGAACAGAGCAAAACTAATACTAACATTTCAGTGAACATATTCATGACGGCACGGGGCAAAGAGAGGCTAATCTACAACAACTTTACGTACTACAAGCAGAGTCGAACCCGCAACGGTTTCCGATGGGGCTGCACCAAGAACAGATGGCACAAATGCAAGGCGTACCTCCATTTGGCTGACGACATGACGATAGTGAGGAGCAACATGGAACACACACATTCGGCGTTCGGCACCGGGCCTAGGAAATAGGATTCTATTGTATATAAATATATTCACATTACATTAAACGATACAAATAAGCAGTAGTAATAAATTAAGAGCATATAACTAACTATATTTTCGTGATTCAAATAATCATTTGAGCAAAAGCTAGTAAGAATTTAAGATGCGAGAAGTAAAATAAACTCCTGTGTAGCGAATTTGCGAAGTATATCTAAAAGAACATTAAAATCAGCTATACTTCAAAGTGTTAGTGCACACCAGAACTCAGTATGAGTTATTTTGAAAATTTTAAAGTATACTTTGCCATGCCGTCTAATCTTAAAATATGGTTTAGTGGGAGCCCAAACCAGTTGTCGGAAGTAAACCACCTTTAAAACTTCTGCATTTTATCTAAAGGTGAAATCGGGACCGACGATATTATCACAGGATCTGCAAACCACGAAAACGTGCGTGGAAGTTTGC
>DWMG01003404.1:0-11948 GCA_018244855.1 Elbella merops
CCTGCGATCTCCAACCCGCATGCCCGGCGTGGAAATTACGGGCATAAACGCCCTTTTGGAGGAGGCCTATGTCCAGCAGTGGACTAAAATAGGCTGATGACGATTACTATTAACAGTACAAATAAAATGAGTAATCATAAACATGGATACTCATTTTTGCTTCAACATTATCTTTCCTATCAGAGAACGATTTAAAAGATAAACATTGAAAAATAAACTCGTTTTATCATAAGTCGAACAGTAATTTCTGTGGACTGATTGTCACGTAATTATATACGCTGGCAAATAATTACAATGCAGCTGTCGGCATCTGGTGGCACGCGAACAAATCAATCCCAGAATATGATGTTTAGTTACTGGACACGATAGCGGTCGTGATCTTGATCGTGGTATAAGATTGTGTACCACGCGATCAGACAGTAATTATATCGTGCGTTTTTTATTTCAGTGACTTGTGTGTGGTCAGGCTTATAATATGAAAATATGTTGCAGCTTGAATTATAAATTGGTTTATTTGCTCTTTTTGTTTACAAATTATTTTTTTATTGTGAAAGGATATGACCGGAGTTCGGTCCGGTCCGGTTCGGTCCGGAGTTTTGAACCTTCAAACCTGAACTCTGGTCATATCCTTTCACAATACAACTACCTAGTTGTACAACTGCCTAGTTGTATTGTATACTTCATCATTATTATTATCAATTCTTTGTAACTTGCGTCATTAGAGTCATTATACATATCTCATTTTAGAATGAGGTCGTTTAAGGGCCTTTTTCTTAAAATAAATTGACTACGCTATTTTATTCATTTATTATATAAAACTCATAAATGTTTAATGTGATATATTTTTTTTTTTATAAACCTTATACCGTTTTATATATTTTTTGGAAATGTAATGTCCAAATACACCATAACTTCATTTAACATGGCTCTAACAGTGATTAATTACAAAATATTTACAGTAATATAATATAACCAATGTCATGTGTCAAGTGCAATAACCTTAAATAAAGTTGTGTGTAGACAATCCGATGTTGTATCGATCAGTAATGGAAACAGTATGACGAACCATATCTTTACACAGCCGTCGATGATGTGTAGTGAGCCTTAGTCCATATTGTTTATTTATTCATATCCATGTAACGCACGCGATACGAATTCGTTGTTCCTTTATAACGGCTTTTAAATGCTTTTTAATACATGGGAATCGTTAGGATTCGTAGTTAATTGCTCCCTTGATTGTAGTTCTACATTATTGAAGGCTTTATCGGAATTGCTCAGCCGATTTGTATGTTTCAGTTTTAATCGTCGGAATCGGCGTACCGGAATGTATTACACTTTTTATAGAGGGAAGTTTTTTTCATGTTACCATTATGGAATGACGATGAATAAATATTATCGAATAGCTGATTCCTGCAACTTCATTTGCGTTGCTCGTTATAATAACAATTTATATTATATGCAGATGAAATAACGTCAAAAAGATCGGAAATATACGACAAGAAAATATACATCATTGGCCGCGAGGTTCTTATAAACAACGTTGTTTCTCAAAATCTTAATAACTTTCTATTAGATAAAGATATCGCACTATATTTTTTTAGATTAAAGTCAAGTGTCCAAGCAATAAAATTTAGATGATTTAAAACCTACTCAGTCGTTTTTCATGATGTGTCCTCAACGCGAAACCTCAATCATTTTATTTATATAGATTATGCATCAGCAGCGATGTTCATTGAATACTACATGCATATGTTCAGGCCAAGTCCTCCACGAGGTAGACAGATAGCAACTTTGAATGCAATTTGAATGAACTGGATGCAATTTCAACTATCATTCCTCTACGGTTGGACATATGTCCTTTTCAAAAAGGGTACTAACAATCGATATTATTTATTGTTGATCTGAACAATAATATACCACGTACATGTACATTATTTATCACAGTAATATCTAAATACATAATGATATACAATCATCGGGGTGGAACTTTTGCCACTAATGTGAGAAACAGTAGTGAGATCAAATGTTAGTAACGGTTTGAGTGAGAGGGAAATGTGGAAAGAAGTTCTCAGGGTGAGAATTAAACGATTACCCTAAAGAAAGAAATGATTAGTGTACTCGACGATTTCCGAAATAGCTGGGCTTCTCGTATAAAGTTTTTAATTCCGCTATCAAATTTTCACGTCAGCTTTTGTGAAGTTCGGACGCGAGCTCTGCCGGGGATGGGATGAGGGGTTTCACTATTTACTCGCTAAGTGCCAACACAGTGGATTTATTTGACGAAATCATAACAGAAATTCATGAAATTTAAAAGGTAGACTACCGCATTGGTCGAGTGGTTGCAAGGGTGTCTGTTCGAGTAGGACTGAGATCCTGGTGTGAGGCAATAAGCTCACCACTTATACCATGGTGGGACGTACAAGTAGCTGATGAAACATGGGACTATATTGTACTCCTCTGTTTACCTCTTCGAGGATTACGAGGTTGGTGTTACGTTTAGAAAGGTCGTACACTCCCACGTTAGTCCCATGGAATAGATGGTGAGCCTATTGCCATACACCGGGCACAGATCCAGACTCCGAGTCTCTACTAGACCTCACGATCGGCAGTCACGCTTGCGACCACTCGACCAACGAGGCAGTCAAAAATTAAAATTGAAATAAAACAGTAAAAAAAAATTGAATTCTCATATGAACTGCGGTGGCAGAGCATACCTACTGCGAATTTTGCACAATCTGTGGTCAAAGCCTATTTCTGCCGCGGGACTAAATATCCAATGCGCCATGTAACCGCAATTATGGTGGTATTGCTATGCGGTCTATTGACGTGACGTGACATAACATGACTCAGTGTTACCTTATGCCCATACTATGCCTCATGCTTCGTAAGTGCTGAGTAATAACTTAGTGAATATAGTGCTTCGGGCGCGTAGAAAGAATGGCGAATGAAAGAGTGACAAACGTAACAAAAACTGCTAAAATGTAATGAAATTGTACGAGTAATATATGAATAAACAAATAAAAAATATAAAGTATTCGTTGCAATTCAATAATTTTGAGATAATTCATAGTTAACTGTGAGTTTGGTGGATAAACTTTGTACATCTTACACATTTAGGGTCAGGGAGCAGAGTAAGGACAAAAAACATAGAACAAGAAAAGTGGAAGGTGCGAAATTGATTTTGCACACATAATATATACTTTAATAGTATTAATCCGCACTGAACTGAACAATTCGTAAGAACTTAAAAAAAACATTTTCAAAGTCTTCGCAGAACGAGTACTTCTCGCGGAGGAGGATCCAATAGATATTAGAAAGGAGACACAATGATTTGTTTACTTGATGATTTTCAGCTGAGACTTCACCGCTGCTCCCCCGAACTTTCATTTCATCGTCCACCGCAATAGTCCCTTTATATGCATTACATGAATATTATCTTTAATAAAAATCCCCATATTCCAATTCCCCCAATTCCCATAATTTCCGCGCTGAATATGCAGGTTGGAAGTCGCAGAGCACAGCTTCACGCGCTGCCTCGGCTGCTGTCTTTAAGCGGCCAGGACACATAACCCTGCCTCGTATATATGTATCAAATTAAAAATATCGATTTGGTATTATCATCATCAGCCTATCTTAGCCTACTGCTGGACATAGGCCTCCCCAAAAGGGGGTTTTGTCGATAAGGTCGATTTGGCATACTAGGTTTTTAATTCACTACACGTGTGTGTATATTTACTATACGTGGTATACCCACTATACATACATATAGTGTTTTATACTAGAAATACACTTCTAGTATAAAACACTATATGTATAAACATACCAACATAGCTAAGTACTTTACCCTCGTGAGCAGTTTTAATCGATGTTAGAGAAACGTGTAAGTACGAACTCACGTAAGCCCCAGAAACGTTGACTATTATCATTAGACAGAAATATTAACATCATTTATATACAATATTTGTCCGACCGGAGATCGAATCTGTTATTGTATACATAATATCTCAACTACATATAATTTAGATATTTTCATATAAATTTTAAGTACAAGATACATTGGTAATTATAAATTTACGAAACGATTTGCCGCTCAGTAATTTTGGCGGTATAATCAACGTAAAATACTAATACCTGCTACATTTAGCAACAGCGTTGCGAAACGTACGCATCAATTATATTTTCCATTAAAATCAGACATTCCCACGCGGGGACGTATTCGGTAAGCGCTCGATACGAAACGTTCGTAATTTAGCTAATGAGTAATTTCGATCCTCATTAATATTATTATTATTACATCAGCGGAAATTTATGGGCAATAAGTCATGGACGCGTAGCGTATTCTCATTGCTTTATTGGGTTGAAAGTGATTTAGTTACAAAAGCGATATTGGCAGTATTAGGTAGAAAAGAGTTTTATTAGCATACATTACAATGTACAATATACTTTAAAATGTTACAAATTTAAAACAGTGATGCCTTTTTTAGAGTTGTTTAATGGCAGATTTATGAAAGTCAACTTTAATTCTTAATTGTAGTTATCGATATACAATACAAGTTATCTCTTCAACATCATGCTTGCATTTGTATAGCCGAATTGCAATTTGCATTGCAAAAATTACTACGGTGCGACAAACTATTGATGCATTTAAAGTTAATTTCTGGGAAACATCAGTTGTATTGGCTTTGTAAGCAGTTTTTTAAAGCCAAACTAATCGTGTTCACAAGGTCGGTTGTCAAATCTGCTAACAACTTGACCAACACGCCATTCTGTTCTTTGAGTATGTATTCTTAATTCATGAAAAAATATGATCTATAAAAGTATGATATATAACTCAACATCACGCCTGTAATCCCCGAAGGGGTAGGCAGAGGAGTGTAGTACACCCCAACGTTTCACCAGTTACGTTTAAGTCCCACAATGGAATAGATGGTGAGCCTATTGCCATACACCAGGCACGCATTCAGACTCCGAGTCACTACTAGACATTCTAAATTTGAAGAATCCAATAGTACCCGACCCGGGATTTGAACCCAGGACCTCCAGATCAGCAGTCGCGCTTTAACTACTCGACCAACGAGGCAGTCAATACTATGATACTTGAACCAATAAACGGCATAGCCACGGAAATGTATAATTACAAAATCTGATTTAACCTTGCGTTTATATTTGTATTAGTTAATTTCTTGCAATTTCCTTCACTCGCGTGGATTACAATTATTTATAGGCTATAAAATATAATTTATACGATTTAAGTGTAGTTTAAAAAGATATTGGGTCAAGTTTGAAGCTAACTACAAATCTGTTTATTAATTTTAATATTTTTAACATTAAAACTGACGAACTTTCTTGCAAATTCTCATCCTCTCCCTCACTAAGAAATACATTTCCTAAATCCATGGTGCTTTTAACATTTATAACTGCTAATCTAGACAGCGTTCAACCACAAAATGTATTCGTCGTTTTATTCCTCTAACGAAAAATATTCCAAAAACGCTAAAGTACATCAGATTAGCATCGTTAGGTAGTAATTGGTCGAAAATCATTTACTCAACTTAACAGATCTAATGACAGTCCTTAATTATATATCTTTTGATCTCTAAAGAGATTTTTACATGACAGTACTTATACGACTTATTGGATTCTGAAAATCCTGAAACAAATAGCCAAAATGATTTCTTTGTATTGTAATAAACAAAGGAGCTTGAGATGAAAGGAATTTGCACATAATATCCAAATAAATAAGGACCAATTTTCCATGACGGAGAAAACAATGAGTTACGTACTATTTGTGAAGCCGAGCAGACTCCAAGCAGTAATCTCGCACTTTGACCTTAATGTGTGAGGAACAGAGTCGACAATTCGTGTAATCAACTCGAGTGTCGCTCCGCTGAAACTGTTTGTCACTTCTTAGCAACCTTTCTCTTTGGGAGTTACTTCAAAAGCATTCTTGATTCTTTTGTTTTTCGTTGATGTCTTCTTTCTCGCCGCCGAGTTCCCTTGTGACTAGTAAATATTTTATTTCCTGACAATCGAATTTAATTTCGTAGACAGTAAATTTAAAATTTGTTATTTATTATGTAGTATAGTTTCCATTACCATTCAGCCAATTCCAGAATTTATTTGCAATTGAGTTATATTCGTTTCCTAAGTAACTGGTACATACATTGGTAGGTACTTTGAGATTTGTTTAAACAAAAAAGTCATTTTTAATTATAATGAGACTACTACAGATAACAAAATCGTTGGTGAATGAGTACCGAATACATGAGAGGTAGAGAATGAACGCAATAAGACAGTGTGAGAGAACTCGAGTATTTCCACAGTTGTTTTAAAGGCGCAGACGCCATTTTGTTATATCAGTAAATCGACTTGTAGAAACTATATAACTGTTATCTTACTTCTAGTAAAATGTACAAGTGAGTTAAAAACTTAGCTTTTATCTTCACTCACATTTATGCTCATGATGTACAAAGTCTTAAGTCCCGTCTTGAGACTTTAGACAACTGCATTAAGTTTCACATAAAACTGGAGTGCAGCCTGGGATTACTTTGTTATCATCATCAACAAACTTTCCATCTTCCCACTGTATGATTTGAGTCTTCTCCCCGAATTGGAATGGAAAATATTAAGCATCGTCTCCACATTATTAGCATTGGTTAAATTGGTAATGTACAAATACTAACATATGAGGCTTTTCAACTCAGAGTAATTAAGATTCCTGACTCTCATTCCAATGGTCTGGGATTGCACCACTGGCACGCACCTCTTTCTTTGTCACGGTTATTTGCGTTTTTAGACTAAATATCATTTGGTTAACGGTGAAAGAGAATTCCTAAAGAAATCTGCGCAATTTAGAAATGTCCATCACGTTCTCTTAGGCGTGTAAAGCTTGTCGTGTTAAGTTTATCAAGCCGCGTGGTAAATTATGGTCTTAACCCTTTTCGTTCCCTGAGGAGACGCAAGTCTAACAGTGGAATGATAAAGGTTGATTGTAATGAATTCCAAATAACTAATTTCATTAACATTACCGCCATGATAATTCTTTATTGGAGAACAATTGAAACCTCTCGTAGATTTTCGAAATACACACATGAAATATATGTGTACATAAATCTGATGTTAGCCGCGACATCGTCCGCGTGGAAACTCGCAAGCTTTGCTTCGCTCTTCTAGGGGTTGATTTAAATAAGTATTCCAAGTAGTCTGCGTCTTTTTCCAGCGTTCAAGCCATCTCCATATAAAATGTGAATAAAACCGGTTCAGCGGTTTTGATGTGAAAATGTACTAGAGCCAATAGTTATTCCTTTATTTATACAAGATATACATATATCTACTTCTAGTGAAATTATAATAACGATGACAGCTATGATGACCCCCGTGGTCTTGATTAAAATTCGTGCCAATGTCACAAATCTCGATAAACTTTGAATACCATAGAAACCGTGTCTTTTCTGGGGAAAAAATATGTCGGTCTTGAGCCCATAAACCACGTCCATGGATAAATCAGGTCGATAGCTTTTTTCGATGCTGTGTGGAATAAAGATGAATAAATAAATAAATGTCAGCATTTGGTTTAAGTCATTAGGATGGTAAGCGGTATAAGATGGTAAGCGGGTAGCCTAGTAGTGTAAAAATCAGCTTTTCTTTCCAGAGGTTCTGGGTTTATATCCTGGTGCGCACCTCAACAATAAATATGCATTTTAAGGTTAAATATCACTTGTTATAACGCTGAAGGAAAACACCACGAGGAAACCAGCACACCTTAGAGTTCTCAAAAAAATGTTGTCTACGGCATGTGAAGTCTGCCAACCCGCACGTAGCCAGCGTTGTGGACGAATGGCATATCCTTGTCATTCTGAGACAATACGTGTTCCAACAGTGAAACGATGAAAGGATAAAAAAATATAATGGTAACATCTTAATAACGTTTCTGTCGCCGATATTTCGTTACCGGAATTATGTGACCAAAGTCTTGTCACTAAAATTCAGTCACCAAATTTTTCTCTTTTTTTCGATGGACACATTTTAAGCCTGCTCCCCTAATCTACGTATAATATATCTATGCAAGCAACTGTCCCTTCACGAAATTGGCCGAACGAATTTTCTTTGAAAGAACTGATTATGTTTCTTTTTCATACATCTGCATCTCGTCAACGTTTTTAAAAGTATACATAATTTTTATCATCATCATCAGCCTACTCCCATCCAGTGCCGAACATTGGCCTTTCCAACGGCAAATAGTTCCAGCTAGGTGGAGTGACGATATACGCAAAGTGGCTGGCAGTGGCTGGATGCGAAGAGCTGAAGAGCGAGCTCAGTGGCGTGTTATTGGAGAGGCCTATTATTATGAGTAGAAATTGTAGTTTCATATAAGTTTTAATATTATATATTTTTTTCTATAATTTTACCTATAATTAGCTTCAACATTACTACGGGTTACAGAGTTCCATTTACAGAGATACAGTACATTTTTACTTTGAAATTGAAGAGTTTACGCTCACAAACTCTTGAATTACTTTGTATGTATAACTTTCAAAACGTGCCTCACAAATTACATAAGCACACAGAAAAACGAATGACAAAATATATTTGATGTCCTAAGGGCCATCGCATGGGACATTACAGGGAACACAGGTGGTCAATTTGCAAAATTGCCGGTCCAAAATTTTATTTACACTGCCTCCTGCTCACCTTAATTCTCGGGTTGTCCACACAGGGGTTCCAAACGGAAGGCGTGTAATGGGGAAAGTTCGCGAGTAAAAATGCTAAATAATGGCCAGCAGAAGTCGGAATTATACGTTGTTTGCGCTGTTGTTGTACGTCCAATTAATTTTCACGTTCGTCTTTGGCATACTGTTATTAAAGTCTGCCAACCCGCACTTGGCCAGCGTGGCAGACTGTGGCCTTAACCCTCTTAATATGAGAGGAGACCCATATTCTAACAGTGCAATTGTAATGGGTCGATTATTACTATTATTTATTAAAGTCTGTCCGAGTAACCAGGTGCCGTTGTTAATATCACCTAATTCTAAATAACTTGAATAACTTCTATGATTTGAAATGCTTTATGCTGTATGCATAATATTAGGTCCTTACATATGAAATTAGCGTTTTATACGGAGAAAATGAAACGGAAAGAAATTATAAAATAATATATTTAATCAATCGAAATACATATGTGCCATTACATTACTGGGTACATTGATTCCTTTGCTGAAAAAATTGTGGGAGCGAGAAAAACATCGTGAGAAAACCTGCACACTTTAGAATTTATATAAAAAAATATTTTCTGAGGTGTGTGAGATCTGCCAACTCACACTTGGTCAGCGTGGCGGACTATGGACTTAAGCCTCTCAATACGAGAGGAGACCCATATCCCAACAGCGGAACGATAAATGGGTCGATTATTATTATTTTTTTATCCACAAAACCCAAACTAATAATTGATATATATCCAAAATTGGATTTTAAATAATTAATGGCCACCAATCTGTCCACGAACCCTTCGAGTTTCGTTCTAATTCAATTATTCGCGAACATTCCCTTTGTCCCCCGGTTGATGATTACTTGATGGTTCCAATTAAACAGTAAGCCGTTTAAAACGATTCGCTTGCAATTAATTTATGATCTGATTGAAGTTTTTGTTCTTATAATGAAGAGACTTTGATCTCGTTTGATTTTGAAGCGTAATCTGAGTATGGGATTTTCGATATTGTTCCATAAACAATCGCTTGGTTATCGGAGATAGATGCTTGTAAAATACAATATAACAACGTGACATTACGCCTGTAATCCCTGAAGGGCTAGGCAGAGGAGTGTAGTACACTTCCCCGTTTCATCAGTTACGTCTAAGTCCCATGGAATAGGTACACCCGGGTACACATCGGACTCCGAGTCACTACTAGAAATTCTAAATCAGAAATATCTAATAGTACCCGAACCGAGATTTGAATGCAGGACCTCCCGACCGGCAGTCGCGCTTGCAACCACTCGACCAACGAGGCAGTCAAACAATATAACAAAAACCCAAAAACTATCACTTTAATTGAAATACGACAATACCTACCCTAAATTTTATTATTTGCTTTTAAATATTATAGATAATTCTATTTACATGGTAATCACCCTATATAATTACATTTGTATTGTTTCGACATTCGCTACAACCCCTTCAAGGGTGGGATATTTTAACTACACTATCTCAAATTGGCCCGAAACTAATAATTATTCAAACAAAACAAAATATACCTTCTCATCAGACCCTTTATCGTGCTTTTGGACACGGGTTTCCTGACAATGAAATGGGTTAGGGTCGTAATTTAGATTCTACACTAAACAATATAATACTAGTGCGTATGATTTTGTGTCAGAAACTTTCTGAGATTAGGTACAGATAATCAGTAAATGCCTGATCCTTGATCCTTTAAAGTAACGGCTACCCATTTACTACTCGTATTTATAACCCTACGAAAGTGTCATTTATCCATGTCATTGCTGTCATTTAACCATACATTTGGTGTTACGAATTAAAGAGCACCTTACATGATAGAATGGAATGTTCTAGAAATTATATATTGCCGTCAAATAATTTAGTAATGTGTGCATGAAAAAGCCGATGCATTTATACTTGTAAGCATATTGCCAACATGAAAAGTTCACAAAAATAACTTCGTCATCACCATCAGTCTATCTCAGTTCACTGCTGGACATAGATCTCCTCCAATGAGCGCCATCGCGGAATATGGACACGGATAACTTAAAAAACTTTTTGCAATCATAAAAGGAGTGTCGCGTAAAAAATAAGCAGCGTTACAGAGTATGAAACTTTCCTGCCGTGATGACCTATTTCGTAGAATGCGAATTGCATGGCCATTTGAGAGTGAAATTGTGAAAAAGAATCGTCAGAATTCTTTTTCACACATCATGGAATCACAAAAGTTTGTTCAATAGAAAAAATATTCTTAAAAAAGCAAATTAAAATATTCCAATTGATGTCATCATGTTGATAACCACTGATAGCCTAGTGGTTAAGGATTCAGACCCTCACTCCGGGGGTGCTGGGTTTCATGGCGCGCACCTCTTAAAGAAGTGCGTTTAAGTTTGAATATCACTTGCTGACGGTGAGGAAAAACATCTTGAGCAAACCAACACACCTTAGAATTAATATAAAAAAAAAAATTCCAAGGTGTATGAAGTCTACCAACCCGCATTTGGCCAGTGTGGCAGACTATGGCCTTAACCCTTTCAATATGAGACCCACATTCCAACAATGGACTGATAAGTAGGTCTCTTAATTTTTTTATGTCACTAAGAGCTGCCACGTTTTTCCCTCTGCAATATTTTGAATCCTTTCCTCCAGCTATGTGATACATAAATAGTTCGATCAAAAGGGTCCCATAATACTGGTCACTTATCTTTCGCCCGAGCCAACATAAAATACGTTTTTATAACTCCGCCATGATGATCTCTGATGGACAAGATATGATGCTGTCATAAAATAAACGATAGACTATAAATTTATGAAACATTCCTTCTAAAGGCATGTTGCTTTTGGGCCATCATGACTATAATGATTGTTATCGCTGATGTGCAGTTCAAATATACATGTCCAATATCAACATCATTTTTTTCAAATATTTTTTCATTTCACAGGGTATGGGTTTCGTTTCAGATAGACATGGGTTATGCGTTTATTCTGCTGGTTGCTTAGCCGTACGAAGTCAGCATAGCCAATTATATATTAATTATTGCTTGCTTGCTAAAGACGATAAACGACGATTTAGACAAAATGCCTGGCAGCAGTTGAATGCGACGAATAAAGATCGAGCTCAGTGGCGTGCTATTCGAGAGGCCTATGTCCAGCAGTGGACGCGAGGAGGCTGAGGGTGTATATCTGTATTGCCAAACATCACTCGCCTTAACAGACCAAATGGAAAAGTGCGACGTCC
>DWMG01003405.1:0-11947 GCA_018244855.1 Elbella merops
CGTACAGGCGAAGTTGGCTTGGGCTCCTGAGATCGTGGTTGGAACCCCTTACACCCTAAGGTACCCCACCTTAGGTATCCCTCCACCAAGAGAATTGGTATCGTCAGGGAAACATACATCAAGGCTTTCCATTTACATGATTCATTTAAATGCATTAAACAACAATGAATTACAACAATAAAAATGTAATAGCGCCGAAAAAAAACCTTTAATACTTATAAAATATGGAGGGCGAACAAAAAACACGATCGCTCCATTCACGTCCAGCGGAAACACCAGCGTCAATATTAAACAATGAAACTGTTCAGTAGAAAATATCTCG
Source organism: Elbella merops (assembly GCA_018244855.1). NCBI lineage: Eukaryota > Metazoa > Arthropoda > Insecta > Lepidoptera > Hesperiidae > Elbella > Elbella merops. The sequence goes on from DWMG01003405.1 coordinate 323, forward strand.
AAACCAATAAAACTTGAAAAATAGTTACCCATCTACCACATTTGCCTGCGTGTAGCAGAATATTTCACAATTGGAACGCAACGAAAATGTTTCCCGCGCGTAAATCAACTTGTCAGTGTTGCCGTTATAAATTCGCGGGCCGCCGCCACGGAACGCACCTGACGCTTCTGGCAACATTACCTTGATTGCGAACGCGCCGTGCTGCATTTACCTTCGCACCACGTATTCGAACGTGTGCTGTGGATATTCTTCAAAAATGAATAGACCTCCCACCCTCCCCTCTGCCCTACTGATCAAACCTCACCGCGGAGTACAGCTGCCAGGCTGCCGGTGTCAATTTACATTGGTCATGTTCCACCATCCCTCACCAAACTTTCTTCCTTCACATTCTTTATACATGGCTCTTTGTTTCTCAGTTTCCGCAGTAATGAGTCGGAAGTTTATTGAAATTAGACACGCCGCGGCCGCCATTTCACTAACACGCAAGTTATTATCTCGACTCCAAAGAGCTCCCAAGAAGTAGTGAAACTTATTTAAAACAGCTAAGTGTTCCATTTGTACCTACCTACGAACTTTCAATAATAATTCTCGTTAAAACTTCGCGCTGGCTCGTTGTATCTCATTACGTCGTACTTCGTTTGCTGACCTGTTTCACGAAATAGAATGGTCTATCTGATTTATCTCTTTGCTCATATAATGAAGTACACTAGTAATTTCGTCGGCGAAAATATTTACGACGTTCAAGGAATTATACGGTGTCTCGCTATTGTCAAACGAAATGCTCTGTCTGCGATGTACCATTAAAGCTTTCTGTTTCACTAAGCGTATTATAACGACTTAATTAGTGAGATCGCGTCGAATTATACATCATGTTCGATTAAATCAACATAAACCAATAACAGTTGTTAAAAACAGATTTGTATGTATCTAACTAGCTGTGCCCGCGACTTCGTTCGCATGGGAGTCAAAACTTTTTCTAAGATTAAAGTAGCCTAAGTTACGCCTTATTACATCAGCTATCTGCCAGTGAAAGTCACGTCAAAATCGGTCGAGCCGTTCCAGAGCTTAACCGGAACAAACAGATAGACAAACAGACAGACAAAAATTGTAAAATATGTTGTTTTGGTACGAGTATATATACCGTGTATATACGTACGAGTATGCATTTAGTAAAAAGCGGTTATTTTAATATTACAAACAGATACCACAATTTTAGTTTTCTGTATAGATATAGACACCCTTCTAACAGGCTGTTTCAAGTCTAGTTATAAATACATCGTATATAATATTGAAACTATATAGCGTATTAATTGAGTAACATATCGTTAATTAGTAAGTCTTGGAGCAGAAAAAATATCCTACACTTTTATTGGACAGGTTTATTTATCTTATAAATATACCTGCCTCGTTGCTCGAGTGGTTGCAAGCGCGATTGGCGATCGGGAGGTCCTGGCTTCAAATCCCGGCTCGGGCCCTATTGAATTTTTTCTAATTTAGAATGTCAAGCAGTGAGTCGGAGTCTCGATATGTGCCCGGTGTTTGGCAACAGGCTCACCATCTATTCCATGGGACGTAAACGTAACTGGTGAAACGTGGGAGTGTACTACAATCTGCCTACCTGTTCGGGGAATATAGGCGTTATGTTTATAAGTATTCATACACATTTATATAAACAAACACATATTATTGAGATTAGGCTTGGAAGAAACCATAGTTAAAAATCTAGAGCACATACGAATTATACATTGTTAAGACAGGTTCAGCATTTATAGCCTAGTGGTTAAGAATTTTTTTTTTTTCAGTTAAGAATTCAGTTAAGTTAAAAGTCAGTTAAGTTCAGTTCAGTTAAGAATTCATTTTCTAAGGTGTGAAGTCTGCCAACCCGCACTTGGCCAGCGTGGCAAACTATGACCTTAACCCTCTCAATATGAGCGGAGACCCATATTCCAACAGTGGAATTATAATGGTTCGATTATAATTAATTTAAAGCGTAATTTGTAGTTATTAACTAAATAAACTATTTTACTCGCGTATCTAGGCATGGCGCTCGCTAAGTAGGCATCTATGTCCAACAGTGGACTGAGATAGGATGATGATGATAATGATCCAGGCGTACTTGCCCTGAAAAGATTCTTCATTAATGCAGTAGTCGTTATATTTAAATTGTCCAAGTCCAACTGTTTTAAAATATAGATCTAAATATTCAACAATTCAAAAAATAAGATTTATTAAATGTAAGAATTTATATTTTTTTATTATCTAAAAATAATGACTTTACTTCAGTTTTCATTTCTTAATATGGATTTTATTGGATAGCTTAATAATACAGTGTGCGTTTCTTTGTTTTTATTTTACCATGTCTATATCGTTTAAGAAAATAATTATATTTTCACAATATATTCTGTTTAAAAAGATTATGTACCTCTATTTAATGGTGATTCCATACGTATTCCTCTCTATAAAAGATATCGCAGAAGTCAAATATTTCATATTTTAAAAGTATCCTTATACTCTTACTATTTTACATTTATAGCGTGATTAAAAAGTGGTATCTAGCAGAGATTTAACGTGTTCGTTACGCAATGTGAGGCATCAGCTTAGAAAAAATATTTAATTACGAACGAAAAACATGCTCCATTGTAGAGCAGACGTGTTTACACTTGTATTGTGTGAGAAATATGCGACCGTTCGCGTCATATTCCTAACATGTTCTGTGTGAACACGATATACATATGTTTCTTGCGTTTATTTCATTGTAGTGTAGTCAAATCTTCATTTACTACTATATATAAATATAAAAAAACGTCACATGATGTCTGTAAGGCCCGAAAGGTAGGAACAGTACACATCTATATAACTGTATATGTAATATATTTACATGTATGCCTGTAGTGTCAATGAAATGTCGATTTGTCTTGTCTATAAGTCCATGATTGATTGATAATTGATTACTTTTTGGCCACTGATACTCTGTGACAGATAAATACCTGTATTCCAGCTTAAGTATTTTTTTCTGATGTCACATTTCGAAGTAAAAAAAAAAACATGTGAAAATTAGCTAAATTTATTTTGCAATATTCTATGAAAACGTGCATAGAATATCATTAACTTTATCGTATTAATAAAGGAGATACCCAAAATAATACATTATGTATATTCTATTATAACGTAACCTAATGTATCAATCAACAAATATGAATCACAGCTCAAGAATCATTCATTACACTGATGCGGAGATGTCCCCAGGTATGATGGGGGCGAAATCAAAATCATTCATTAGATGAATCTGCTGAATGCGGTCAAGGTATTTAGTCAAAGAACTGCATATATGTTGCACGTGTAGTTATGAACCCGTTCGCTATTTAGCCGGCGCGAACGTCGCTCGGTCCGCGCGCGAACTTGACCGATATTTTGCTTCTGCTTGCAGAATATAGGTGAATTGCGTTCTAGCACCGCGGTCACAATGTTTCGCTTCTAATGATTCCTAGTTCTCCCTGAATCAGATTGTGTAATACACTTTTCTTATTCTGAGAGGACACCGGTATTCCAACAGTGGAATTATATGATAGTATCTTAGTAGAACATGAACAATTGCTAAAGTTATTTTCATATACGGAGTAAGCACAGAGCGCTGACTACCAAAAATCTCTATTTCTACACATACCTGAGTGAAAAAAAATTTGAGATATTCCATTATAAAACTATTAACATAAGATAGCATGAATGTACATATGTAAGAGGTCAAACACAGCCTGCAAGTTTATTGACCTTCACAATGATCGAAGAAAAACACGAAGAGAATGACATGTATCACTCGTCTGCACGTTCACTTGCATGAAATTCGTATATGTCGATGTTGAGATACGCTGTCTCTCGACGCCTTATTGCCAAAAAGCATCACGTAGCTCTACCGGAGGACGAACTTGATCTTTTTTAAAGAACTCTGAACTCTACGTACGCGAGTATCCACGTTTCAGGCGATCGAAACACTACACGGTCCTTTGTATTTTTAACCGAATGGAATTGTGTCCAGAAAAAATTCAAACTCCGACGTTCAGTCAGGGTTGTGGATATTTCTTTATAATGATTCATTTAGACCTGCTTGTAGGCAAATTGTATAATTAAAATTTAATCATACATAACATGACGCTTATGTTTACTCTAGAGGGTAGGCCGAGGAATGTAGTACCCATATTTTGTACTTGTTGTTACGAAATGCCCAAATGACGTAAAACATACGAGTACAATACATGTTTTGACGTCAGGTCCCCTAATGGGGTAGGCAGACAGTCAATGATGTAGTAATTAAATATATTATATATGTATTACAAATTTTGTAGTTTATATTTTTCATTCAAAACACGTGAAGAAAAACATGCATAAACTTACCTCAAAATTTATATTTACAAATTGGTTAAAACAAATATTTTTCCGCGTCCCATTAAACTGTGACGTAATCAATTTAGTAATTATGTCAACAGTACACAACAATATCAACATCATTAAAGCCTTAATAAACCAGATATAATACGGTTAGGGTATGATAATAATATTAGTTCACTGATTGCCCGCCGTCACGTGGCGTTAGTGGTGATTTACGGTTACCAATAATTTTCGTTTTACCAAAGTTAACCATTATTGCTATATTATCTGCGAGTAATTCGTGGTGATGTGTCATTAATAGCGTATGTAAACAAAATGGTAGAGCTTTTGAGTTTGGGATTTTTCATCCTCAAAATAACAAGGTGGCTAACAAATAACATTCAAAGTATTCCTTGGGGTTCAGAATATTGGAGCGGGTGATATTATAGTCTAAAAATGTTACATCTTAAACTCCTCCAATTCCTAAATCAGTAGTACCTGCGAAGAACTCATAACACATACCTCTGAAATTGAAGCCAAATTTAAAAACCTATTGACTGACACTGTTTTTTAAAAACGTACTTACATCGTGATATCACCTGTCAACATGATGTAGGTATACTGGTCTTATGGGAGAGTCGGAAATTTTCGACATCGGGATGCGTGGATGTAGAGAACGATGAATTTAGAAGGAGTGCGCAATGTTTATAAGGATAGATATTTTTGGCACTCGATGCTCTCTGCCTACGCCGTAATGGTATTTATGTAATGATATAATAAAAATATGTAATGATTTATAATGCTATATTTCACATAAAACACAAAGTGACAACCCTATTGTGTGTGCACGATAGAGAAGTCCAATTTCGCCGTTGTTATGTTTAAGTTAACTTCGGGCGGTCCGTTCTCTATCGGGTCAGCGAGTCACCGTGCAATAGATATATTTTGTACTTAATGCTTCTTTTAAAATTGAACTCCGCGATATCGAGAGCATACGAGTTAATTTAAGGGTGTACAGTTTTTAACTATAAATTTTAATACAACGATTTCATGGATGGATGGGAATTCGCAGATAAAGTCATACCTTTGTGTTATCACTCATCATTAGCAGTTATGAGGTCCCAGCAGTCGCGCCCTTGCTCCTTTATTGTGTCGCGGGATAGAACCTAAAGAGAACATTTCTATTCTTATCTTTATCTTTTTAAATACATACGTATATTTCAGAGGTGTGAATCTTGAAATAAACTCGCGAACGCAGATGGATGTATCTTAATCAAATAAGTTTGATACTAGTTAAGAAGAGAGTCAGCTCATACGGAAAATCACAAGGGACTGGTGTATTTTTTGGAAATACTCGTACAATGTTTCTTGCGTTCTGAGATGTTCAGAATCCATGGACAGTTTACTACGCTTACTGTCACATAGCTGTGCAACGTAGATGCACTACTTAAGCACGTGCAACAGATGGAGCCTTCCAGTTTCCTTGTCAAGAGAAACTCCCTGGACAAATTGCAGACGCTAACCGTCGTGTTAGGTATGTACCTGATATTAGGCTCTAAAAATGAAACCGTTTAGTATGTACCAAGAAGATTAGAAATAAGCCTTTAATACACAGTTGTTGATTGAAGACATGCGATGGAATTGTCCACGAAGGGGCTTGTTTTGACCGACTGTCTTAAAAACATGACTGGCATGCGCCAACAGGGTATTTCTCCAAGGTCAAATGTTCTCAGCTTATTATGACACCACTGCCGTTAATGTTTTACCGATCCTTCTTTGCACCAAATTAATCATCATCAGCTTTTCTCAGTCGACTGCTGGATATGGCCAATTTAACCGGAACGAAACCAAACAGAGAACCAAAGTTATCGACATAGCCCAAAGGATTAGCAAGCTGAAGTGGCAGTGGGCTGGTGACATCTGTCGCAGAACCGATAGCCGCTGGAGCAGACATGTTCTGGAGTGGAGACCGTGACTTGGCAAACGTAGCGTAGGTACCCCTCCAGGTAGGTGGAGTGACGATATACGCAAAGTGGCTGGCAGTGGTTGGATGCGAAGAGCTGAAGATCGAGCTCAGTGTGTGCATCCAGCAGTGGACGGGAGTAGGCTGATAATGAATGAAATGAATGGAACGAAAAACCCTACGTATTGCTTAGTGTGGTAAAGCGAATATCATTTGCCTGGTTTTTCGCTCTGTTCGACATTACTCACTGCCAGCTCGCGCGCGGCGGCCCGCAGTAATATTTCACCGTTTGATACGGCCGCCCGCTAAACGAATCGCTTTCTGCGGTCCCATTGGGCTCGCTTTTTGATACCGTTGTCCGCGCTACTATTGTGTAACGAATGTTATGAATGTATCTGCATATGTGTAACATACTAGTATTTCATATTTCGGATACATTTCAAAACGCCCCTTTTTTAACTGACTCGTCCAACGAGGTAGTTACAAATATTGACTGCCTTGTTGGTCGAGTGGTTGCTAACGTGACTGCTATTTGAGAGGTCCTGGCTCCGATCCTCGGGTCGGGCAAAGTATTATTTGGTCTTTTAACTTGAAATTCCCTTATTTAGTAGTATGGAGTCCGGATTTCGACCCGGTATATGGCAATAGATTCACCCCTTTTTCCATAGTGGCACATATAAATATAAGTAACGAATCGTATATAGTAATTAATGTACTAGATTCCTCTGCCAACCCTTTCGGAGACATAGACGCGTGATGTTATTTCAAAATACCGGATTGGTAGTAGAAACGAAAGGTATTGACAACACTCGTCGTTAGGGTACATTAAATTAAACCAATGCCAATAATATAAGGTTAAATGGCATAATGCGTCAAGTTTCAAAGTAAATGTGCTAATTGCAGTGATTGTACGTCTACAGATCTACATCTGTATGTGTATTCATTTTGGACAATTAAATGAATACTTGATATCATTTGTAAGCGTCTCTTTAGCAAATGTTTTGTTGGTTATACAACCTTGATTCAAATCTATTTTAAGAAATAAATAAAGTGCTTGAAAAAACACGTTAAACTTTTTAAATATCCAAGCCAACTTTTTTCTTTCTTGAGTATATTCAAAAATTAAATTATACTAAGACATACGTCCATTCGTGATCAAATTTTTCATCTTCTGACACTATATTTATTATTTTGAACACAATTTTTTCTCTTTTATACTTCTATAAATATAGTTCGGGACTAGGTTTAAATCCAGCCGGGATAACATTACATGTAATGTGATTTGGTTGTCTGGCTTCGGTTAGTCCGCGGTTTTGTATCGTAATAAACTACATATTAAAAATCCTCGTAGCTCGCAACCTTCTTGTACTAGGCTTAGTCGTCACTATTCACGATTTTTATTACTTGTTCGTTAGTGTTCCAGTAGTTGAAAACTCTAATAATAGATAGTTTTAGGATTCCTTACACCCGTCCGAAGTTCCGGGTTCAAATGTTGCGCGTTTCATGAGTTTTTCGCTTGCTGCAATAGTAATTTACTCCTTCGACTTCTCCGTATTATTCTCAAACGCTTGTGATGCCTTTTGGCCCAGTTTTGGCCAGCGTGGCAGTCCATGGCCTAAAAAGTTCGCAAAGTAAGACGAAACTTGTGTCTAACAAAGAAAGGGTAAAGGATTGCTGATTTACTCCTGATGGTAATTTACTCCTTACACTTCTCCATATTATTCTCAAATGCTTGTAATGCTTTTTGGTCCAGTTTTTGCCAGCAGGGCAGTCCGTGGCTTAAAAAGTTCGCAAAGTAAGAAGAGACATATGTGTCAAACAAAGAAACGATACAAGGATTGGCTATATTCGTCAGGGCCAGACCCTTCCATGTGTTTAGAAATAGAAGTAGAAAAACTTTTGTCAATTGATTTATTATCTTCATGTGTGTCCCAGCTAAATGCCCTGGCCGCCGACGGGCAGTAGCGTTGGCGGTGATAAAAGCTGTGCCCTGCGATCTCCAACCCGCATGCCCAGCGTGGAGATAACGGGCATAAAGCCGCTTTTAGGGAGGCCTATGTCCAGCAGTGGACTGTGATGGCCTGAAGATGATAATGATGTGTGTCCAGTCTTTCATAAATGCGACTTCCATTGTTCCCACCATAATTATGTTCAGTGATTGCTCTGACCGAATATATTTGACTAATTGTCCTACAAACAGTGGACCTTCGGTGCTTAGCGATTGTTGTCAAAGTTATAGGAGCAACTTGCATATATTGACGTGAATGTTTGTGACTTAAAAGCAGTTTTGCATATTTAGATAATACGTGCTTATGTGTATTTTTTTAAATCCTTGTATGTAGGTCGATTAATGTGATTGGTCATATTGATCAAATGCCAGTAACTTTTTCTAATGATTGCTCTCAATGATTACATTTGAACCAATTACGCTTGTAACCAACAGCCTCGAGTATCATCGAGACCGTATCTTGCTCAATTACGGCTAGAATGCTATTGGCATCCACTTTTACTTCAATTTGAGTACAATTTAAATTACGTAGTATTGCATTTCGAGTCCACTCAACGATCATGATGATGATGACGACAATGACGATAACGATAATAATGATGACGATGATGATAATAATGATGATGATGATTATGGTGATGATTTCATACGTCCAAATTATAGTAAACAGTACACGCGGGTAATAAATAGATCGAAAGATAAAAGACGCTGAAAAAGATATTGTCGACGCTTTAACAATACTATAAGTGATATTATAACTAATTGTGATTTGTTCCAAATAACGTGCGAACAGAATTACTTGTTGTGCAGAAATAAACATATTAGGAAATATAATGGATAATCTGACGACAATCTCGTGAGCTAGTGAAATGCTGAAACGAAAGACTACAATAAAATAGGTATTGTACTTGACCATTACATGGCGTCCGTAATAACAAAAGAAACATGTACGAATTTTTTTCTTATTTAAATACAATTCAAATCCTACGAACCAGCCAGATCACATAAATATCCAAATACCATAAAATGTCCGAATCCCATAAGAAATCCGAATCCCATATTCAAATTCCATAAATATGCAACTGGAAAAAAAATTCAGTAAGAATATTTAAATCGAGACATGATTAAAAATATGCACAGAGGTACATGTACGTACAAAAGTGCCGGTGAGACCGAAATTGCAATAGCTACCCGGTGTTCCGTCGCCCCGCACGCACCACGTGCCCAACTTGTCTAAAGTAGACAGAACAAATGTTTCCGCTGATATTTTGCATTGTAAATGTGTTCGTCGCCGAACGCTGCGGATTCAGATGCACAAGTTATTACAATGAATATGTATGTGTCTTACGTAGCTCGGAATTTACTCGGGTTTGTATATGTATAGTGTATATTATATTATACATTCAAGTTTGGAACATTCCTTTATGAAGATTTGTGTTAAGAAACTGTATTCTCACTTAAGTAATTTGGTCAGAGTAAGCATTCAAATGTATGTCCTATGTCCAGCAGTGGACTGAGATAGGCTAATATTGATGATGATGATGATGAATCATTTAAATTGAAAAATGAAACTATGCAATTTTTATATGATTCGGTCACTTGTTACATATTTATATGAAATTTAACCATTTTATTGTTCCATGGTTGGATATGGGACTCATCATAGATTGAAAAGGCTAAAGTCCACAGTATGTCACGCTGACTTTAAGTGTGGGTTGAACATAACATCATGCCAGTATTTTCCTGAAGGGGTAGGCGGTAGACGAGTGTTGTATACTCCCACGATTCACCTGTTATGTGCTATACTTCCCACTCAGGAATAGAGGGCGAGTCTATTGTCAGACTCAGAGTTTCTGGGAGATTCGAGTTAGAAACATGATTATAAATGTACCGGCTCAACTGACGTGAGTATTTTCTGGGTGGCCCGACTAGTTTCGGACCTGTACGAGGTCCTTCCTCATTCATGATCTACCGGCGTTTGCCGCGAGGTCGCGGCGGAGTTAGAAAAACTCATTAGTAGCCGATCCGCGGATCGAACCCAAGACTTCTCACTCATTAGTCACGCTTGCAACCATTAAACCAACGATGCAGCTAACAGGATTGAAAATGTTGATAATATGCTACATAATATGTAATTTATTAGAATATACATCACTTAATAAAGTCAATTACGAAACTCCCATATCTCGCCTGCGGTCCCCTCCCCGTTTACGTTAACATATCGCATCGAAATCGATGCCGTCATTAAAAGCTTATTGGATTACGTTTAGCGCTTCACATGATTGTAGTGTCAAGTGATTATATAATATACAGAATGACAGTACAGTATTAGTCACGATCTCGACACCAAGTTATTATATCTCGCGGTTACCGTTTAACGTCTGGCGCGCCTGTCTCTATCATTATGTTATAGAATGTTATATGTGTATCTATAATAGGTAATATTTTTTTAAGTAATGAGAGGTGGATATGTGTGATATGAGCGATTTAAGATTTTGAAAATAAAAAAAATAATACACATTTGATTACTGTGTATTACTCCAGTACGTACACTGTGGGTACCATACCCAAGTCCTACATCCTACTTACAGGTGTAGACTTTTTAAATGTAGAAATAGGCTCGCGTTTGGCTGCAACCCCACCTGATGGAAATCGAGTTGCGGCCTAGGGTGTAGCATGCTCGCCTAGAAAGGGCCTATTCACTTTTGCTTTAAATAATTCCAGGTTATACGAGTCGGGAAAGATGGACGGCGGCAGAGAGTTCCACTCTTTCGCAGTTTGTAGCAGAAACGATTTAATAAATCGCTTTGATGTGACACTTTTATTTAAGTTTCTTTAAGAGTTTTAATCTAGGCACGGCTAAATGCCCTGGCCGCCGACGGACAGGAGCGTCGGCGGTGCGAAAAGCTGTGCCCTGCGATCACCATCCCGCATGTCCAGCGTGGAGATTACGGGCATAAATCCCCTTTTGGGGGAGGCTTATGTCCAGCAGTGGACTGAGATAGGCTGATGATGATGATGATGATGATGATGATGATGAAAACCTTTAATCACACATTCTTGGTGTCGATACGTATTAAAGTTGGATACACACTCAAGTTACACACACATTTAGGGTGCCTACACACTTGTACTGGGTACATAGTTACGTTGGATGCACGGCGGGTACACACTAGACATATTTTGATTTCTTCTTCTTAGCGTGTCAATGACAAACACATTTTGTGATAGGTCCCTAAATGGTTTTAGCCCAGAATTTTGCCACGCTGCCTGCCTCATCACTGGCAGTCAT
>DWMG01003406.1:0-11947 GCA_018244855.1 Elbella merops
CCTTAACCCTCTCAATATGAGAGGAGACCCATATTCCAACAGTGGAATTATAATGGGTCGATTATTATTATTTTATTTTTATTATTATAATCTATTGTGGTATGATTTGGCTTGTGTAAAGTAATGCGAATATTTTGAATTTAACAATCCGGTATCCGGCCGGACACTGAAAAACTACCCGGTGTCTGGGCGGATAGTGAAAATAAGGCCGGATAGGCCGGATACCGGATGGTTATCGGATATCCGTTTCATTTTTACTATATAGTCACCCAAATAGCAAATGTAACCGTATAACACAATTGGCTCGAACTACCATGTATAATGTTATGAGTGAACACAAATGTATCCAGCATGCCTTAAGCTTGTTCGAGCTATCTTGAGCTGCTATAAGCTAATATTTACTTTACTTTTGCTATTACTGTTCGTGCTGTAACTTGAGCCAAACCAAACTCGATGAACTGAGGACAATTATATTTATTAAAAAATACAGTACTTATGAAGTCATTTAACCAGCTGTAGCAAAGGCTCTGGACTTGTGCCCGGTGTATAGCTATAGACTAAATTTATATTCCATGGTGGGACGTATAACGTAACTGCTGAACCGTGATACTGTTCTACACTACTCTGTCTATCCATAAAGGGAAATACAGGCACGAAATTAAGTTATGTAGAGGTGTTTTACAAATACAGTTAGCGTTAGAAGTACCAACATTTTAGAAGTGTTTTATAGTATATAACGGGAATACACATTATCTGGTAAATAAATTGACGATCATCTAAATGTGTTCAAATCTATCTAACTGTAATCATTTATGCAATAACTAGCTTTTAGCCGCGGCTTCGCTCGCGTTGGTCTGTCCCATAAAGTTCGTGGACACAGTTCGTGTATAGCATTTTTACACTCGTGATGATAACTTCGAAATTAAATGTTCATAATTAAAGGGTTGGAATTTCATTACTGGAATGCTAGATGACGTTGAAGTAGCTAGATTTTGAGATTTTTTTGACAAACAATTTTTTTATCTTACATAAAAATTATATTTTTTTTTACTAAAAAGTATCGTATGTTACTTCTAATACCTCCAAGAACACGCGTACAAAATGTCATGATGATCGGTCGAGTAGTTTCCGCGTGAAAACGTCATAAACAAACTTACATTCGCATTTATAATATCAGTATGATCTATGGCTATTACGTGAACCACAGTTCTTACAGCTATTGAGATTTGAATAAGAATAATTTTATAAATTAACATAGGGAAATATCTTTTCAATTTGCTAAGAAATGTTATTCTTTTAATTTAAATAAGCTGTTTTCCTTTGTTCCTTGGATCTTTGTAACAGACGTAATTATAATTTAATTGAACTTGATTTTATTTAAAAAAAACGATTTTTTTTTTCACTGTTGCTAGTTCACGTACACGTACGTTTATAAAAAAAACATCACATACAGTTTATAAAAAAATATCTTAAAACTTTTATTGTACATTTATTGTTTATTTAAACTATTTTAGTTTATAAACTATTTTAGTTCAGTTAAAAGTTCAGTTTTACACATTATGTGACAAGAAATTGATAAAGTAATAATAAATCATTATTTATTGAAGTATTGCCGCATATATTGCACTCCTGGTTTTAATACAGGGTATACAGAATTTTCTAGACTTCAGACGCCTCCCTCCTTTCAATACAAAATAAATCAATATTTATTTGAGAGGCATGCGCGTAGAGCCTCCCAGGCTGCAACCGACGCCCGGACCTCAGTCGCTTGATGCACCTCCCTCAGCATCGCACTTAGATCGCTCTCCGGTCGGAATTTAAACGCAATTAGAGATCATATTCTAGGAGCTGATCAAGATGGCCGATAATAAAAAACCGAAACGTAAAGATGCTAAAAAATCTGCGGACGATAACCAAGCCGTTGTGATTTATCCGAACGCTGACTCTGATGCGTTTGCGGAAGTAATTGAAGACTTGACCACGGCGTCTTCCGAGGAAATATCCAGCGATGAGACTACGAAATCCGACGGTAAGCAACAGGTTTTGTATATTTTTATAGTGTAATATGCCATTGTTAATGTTTAGTGCCAACATGCGATGTATTTTCCCCCAGATTCTGATGTGCAGAGCGTTGTGCTGCGTGTACGGGAGCAATGCATGCAGGCTGAGAGGAATCAAGTGTGGAAATACTACATCAAGTGCAAGAACTGTGTAACATATATGATCCTGAATATTGTAAACATTCTAGTGGCGATTGTATATCTTCTCTTCTTATGTGTACCTTACATAAGCAATATTAATGATCCTCAAGGTAATAGTTTTGATATTAACTGTGAACTAGGTATGAGTGTTCGTTTCTTTATGTGATAAGCGAGGTTACTGTATATTATAATTTTTTCAGCTAAAATGTTCGGATTGTTGCGGTTCTTGCTAAGGCATCAGTGGGATCCTTCGGAGACCGTCAACATGCGTAATCCTTGCAAGACGTTCAAAACCAAACGGGTGGTTATAGTGCAAACCGATACCGAGGAATGCCTGACCGTTGACAAATGTGCAAGGTCTCTGCGCACTATCCAAGTAAGTCAAGATTTCTGCACACATTGCGATAATGTTCTGCTATGCATCATTTTCGCAACATACTATTTATTAAAGCAGAATCCTTTTTCTAACGTGTATAATTAAAATACGTTATCGTTTTCCTTTCAAAATTATAATTATATTATTTTTAATAATATAGACGTGTGTAATAGGTTCAGGTCCAGACGAATCCATGTGCCCTATTTTATAGTGTGAGTTGTTTAAGAAAAAAAAAACATTTCTAATTATGGGGAAAAGGTACTTAGGTAGGTACATATTAAATTGTTATGCTTTTTCAGCGTAAAACACTTCGTGACTACAATTTCGTGCTATCGCCTGATGGTTACGTCTTCGAAGTTCATGGATGGACAGAACCCTCTCCAATGTTCCCGGACGAGCCAACCTTGGTCGTGGCATTTTTAGGTGAATATAATAAAGTTTTTTATAATTATCCAATTATACGTATTTTTTCTTTATCAATTAATTAATATGGTATTTTATAATTTGTTTCCAGTCGTTCGCTAATTAGCATACTATCAATATTTTAATTTTGTGTTCACTTTTAGGTAAATTCGAGACGAAGATGCCGAAAACGGATCAGCTGGATCAGCTCAAGAACCTGCTGAAGGAGTCGCAGAGAGTTGGCTTTTTGGCCCCCTCATTCACAATGTTCGGTAAAATAATGAAACACAAGGCGACCAAATTATTCGAATGTCTCGCCACGTGGAAAGAGTGGGACAGCAAAATGTCTGATTCGGACGAGTTCGAAGATGATGAGGTCGACTATTTGGATGAATTTTTTGCACCCTAATCTGCTTAGACGATCGATTGTATGAGAAATCAATTTCAATGTCCATTTACTTTTTGACCGATTTATATACTTTATAAGTAAAAGATTCTCATGTAAAAATAAAAAAAAAAAAACAAATTGTTATATTTTCGACTGTCACATATTTCATGAGTCTGAAGGCATAAATTGATTATGTCCGATTTTAAATGTTCTAACTTTACTGCATATACTGTATTTATTTATCAGAATAGTGCTAACTAAAACAAAAGTTTTTAAATTTTACAACAATTTTAACTGCTTTACAACATGCTTCATATTTTTTATAATAATTTGGTCTTTACCTATAAAATTTCCATTTATCAAACTGGCTGTATTGAACTAAAATAAATAGATTTTAAAACGTAACGTTATGAAAATGACAAGAGATCATGTAATTTTTTTAAACAATTAAATCACGATTAATTGTGAATGAGGGTGATATGTAGCCATTTTTTTAAATTTGTAACGTAAATTATGTTGTTCTTCCATTATGAAAAATAGTCGAACACATTTATTTTTACAGCAAATGAAACCAACAATAGCGTACATTTTTTTTTCTGTAAAGTGCAAGGCAGTGAGGAAATTTCAGTGGTGCAGAAAAGACAGTTATATCGATTTACAATTCCATTCACTACGCCTGAGAACCATTACTTTTATAAATGGATACTTTCTCATACAGAACAGTTCGGTATAATATATATAGGTATACCTATATATTTGGTACTAATGTTCATTATCTATTTATATGTTTTTTTTTTACAATTTACTCAAGGGAAAAGGTACTCTGTTACATATTTTACTGCTGACCACAAAATATATAACATTATTAATTCAATATAACTAATTACATAACATAGTATTCGTAACTTAAAGACACGTACACAGTTGACAAATTGCGAAATAAATGTGAAATCTTAGGATCTCGTTCCTGCAAACGTAGAACTTTGTTACGTATCACCTTCATCGAATCAGGTCTTTGAAGACCAATTATTATTATTATTATTAAAATTATTATCATTGCGGGCCCCTGTTGTCAAGAATTGCACATAATTATGGAGAAGTTAACAAAGCAGATTAGTTCACTCTTCTTTCACGCTTACTTCTTATTGTCCATGTCCGGTCACGTTTCTCACAACAAACGGTGACATAATTGCAATTTTTTTTTTTTTATGTAAGAATACTCGCGTTTGGCTGTAATCCCACCTGATGGAAAGCAAGATGCAGCCTATAATGTAGCACGCTCGCCTAGTAAGTGCATATTCACTCGTCTTTTGAATAATTCCAGATTATACTCGTATTATTAACTTTAAAAAAAATTCTCATCCACCATATTTCCCCGACATTGATCCACGAAACTGCTTCTTTTTTGGGGTTTAAATTATAGTATCGAGGTTAAAAGTATCACTCTGAAAACGCAGTGATTAATATAATTTTACACTGTCAACAAAATATCCTTCAAATGGCAGTAATATTTATATATATTTTAGGTTATAGAGCAGCTTTAAAAAAAAATTTTGTTTAAAATTTTTCTACATCAAGTTTTATAGGTAAAGTCCTAATACTTATTCCCCAGCATAATGTTTATTACATCTATTGCGTCTCCTACAGTCGATAAAAATCCATAATGTTTAAGATGAAATATATTTTAGGAATAAGTATTTCGCTCTAATACTTGCGGGACTCCCGTTTCCTTATACATTAGTTGCCATGGATTTTTTTGTGCTTATGAAAAGAAGAAAACTTTATCCTAGTCACACTATATCATACTATATCATACTATATCATACTATATCATACTATATCATACTGTATCATACTATATCATACTATATCATACTAAAACCTAATTATTTTTGAAATGTCTTTTACATTAGTCTTCATTTACTCCTATGGTACTTTTTATTACCATTCTATGACTATTTATATACTTGTATAAGTAAATATATATTTACTAACTAATATATTGTAACCCTCTTTTAGACTATGTATTCCACTTGACAGAGTCAGGTGTTGTTAGGATAATTCTAAGCTTCTGCGTAAAACCTTAAGGCCATAATTGACCGTTTAGATCTACACAAGTTTCACGCTACTTCGCTAATATAACTCTGTACGTATCCAATGTTCCCGACTTGATTTCTTCCAGGTACATTTACCCTGTTGTATTACTTACTGGCTTAGAATAAGCAATATTTGTCTCGCTTTATTACATATAACGTCTATTGGTCATTTTACTTTCTTTAGGATGACGTCTAGAAGTCCCTATAAGGGCCTACGTCCAACAGTGGACGGGAGTAGGCCCATGACGATGCTGTTGATGATTATGTAGTAGTCGCTTCGTATATCATGTATACATTTGTGTTTGTATGTACCCAGTATTGTAGACGTGTATAACATGAAAAGGTTCGTGTATAATTTATGTTTACCAACGTTTTAATATAGTTATTTATAAGGGAATAAAACAAAATCCATTTGCTTCCATTAAGTAGATATAGATCGTGGAAACATTATAATATGTTTTTATGTATCGGTCGTAATATGAGACGTGTTTATTTGAATAGATGTTAGTATTTAAGGTGTTTATTAATATAATACAATGTTTAACCACTTTTTAAATTAGGTAAATATGTAGTTGATGTTAGACGTACGGTGGGCCGCCAAAACCGAGTGACTCTTGTCTCTTCAAACTGGCTGGCAGTGGTTGACTACGAAGAGCTAAAGATCGAGCTCAGTATCGTATTATTGGGGAGGTCTATGTCCAGCATTGGAGGGAAATGAGCTGATACTGATGATAATGTTGTTGACATGTGACTAATATTATTTTAAGATCAGTTTCAATTTTGAATGGTCAAGGTATATTTACCAGTATCAGTGTTTTTATCACATTTAATATTGTTCTCATGTAAGTGACGTTTATCTTTATGAGAAATGAAGTTCTTTAAACCTATTATCCTTAACAGTAATATCGTTATAAGACATTGACTCAGTCGTGTCCATAAAAACGATTTTTTGCTTATCGTTGTAGATGTACATAGTCAATGTTTCACACATTTTGGTAGGGTTAATAAGGTATCATCCAGTTTAAATCATCTGCAGTAAAGTCATAACATAAAAACAGATGCAGATTTTATGTTATTCAAATATGGCATTCATAAACAGCTCGTAATAATCGTATGTATTCGCCGCTATATATAAATTAAAAACTATATACTATACTTTAAATAAGTCTAGAATATATTCCGAAAGTATGGTCAGTCGTCACATATATAATCATATTAATGTAACTATGAAGCTAATCGTTAATTATTATTAATATAATCAAATCGATGTCTAGTGATTGTGGAATTATTTAATAATAATCCCTTAATGTATTTATAATGTATGTATTCATCAATTGTGGATGATAACGATTTACAGTTTTATCAGAAATATTTTAATGATCTTAATAAATATATGTATTGAGTGTGAAAGCTTGTTTTTCTTCATCTTTTTCCTGCGTCCGCATATAATTACTTTTGTAGGTATATGGTACATTTCGATTTTACTAAGGTGGTCCACGAATATATCTGGATTAGGGGTGTTGCGTATATTTGCATCCGCATC
The DNA here is from genome assembly GCA_018244855.1 of Elbella merops. Lineage (NCBI taxonomy): Eukaryota > Metazoa > Arthropoda > Insecta > Lepidoptera > Hesperiidae > Elbella > Elbella merops. Next base: position 7,007 of record DWMG01003406.1, read on the forward strand.
TACAAATGCGGAGTATCCGCATTAATTTCAAATCTGCATCCGGATTCGCATCAACTCATGCGGAGGTTTTGCGGATGCGGATATGAAGAAAGTAGGCGGGGCAAGTATGGCACGTGAAGTCTTAGGATCTCGTTCCTGTAAACGTAGAACTTTCTGATGTATCACCTTCATCGAATCAGGTCTTCAATTATTCAATTGTTTCTTCGTTGTGTTCACCTCCAGTTAGATTACACGTGAACAGCCACTGACTCAAGTCAAGAGATAACAAGAACTGATGTAATTTCCGTTGTATACGTTATATAATATAAAAAATAATAATCGTCCCATAATAATTCCACTGTTGGAATATGGGTCTTATCTCATATTGAGAGGGTAAAGGCCATAGTCTGCCACGCTGGCCAAGTGCGGGTTGGCAGACTTCACACACCTTAGATTTTTTTTTTATAATTTCTAAGATGTGTAGGATTCCTCACGATGTTTTCCTTCACCGTGAGCAAGTGATATTTAAATTTTTCCCTAGTATAAATAATTATAATTCCCTTTCCTCCACGTATAATTCAAACCAAAATGATGGCGTAGTCGACTATGTAATGAGTAACTTAAAGCCCAGTATAAAGGAAGTTATATTAGAACACACATCTTGTTTACAAATTGACATCTTCAATAATTTAATATTGGCATATACGCTCACCATCAAATCGCAATGCAGCTGATTTTGTAACTTCTCTTAATACTTACATGAATACCGTAAAATCATATAAAAATATAATTATCACAAGAGATTTAAATATCAATATAATTCCTAAGACAGTCGAACAGTTAAATGATTACAATAAGAGAATAAATTACTTAAATATATTAGCTTCTCATTTTATGTTAAAAATTGATAATGAAAAGATATCAGCCAACATTGCCACATTAAATACTACAATTACCGATCACCTTTCTATACTTTTATTTTAATCTAAAATAAAAAATTGTCATTCTTACTCTAAATATTCTATAAAAATTGGTATTAAAAAGCCTTAACTACATTAATGAATAAAAATATTCATATTGTACTGTGATGACCCCGATTATGTAACACAACAGTTAATAATAAAAATGTATTTATTTATTTATATACATAACTATATAAACACTACAGATTTTTACAATTCAATTCGTTTATTTAGTGTAGACATTTTGTACACAATTCATGGCTGCTTCCTGAAATACAGCCCGTGTCGAATGAAAGATATCTAATTTCTGAAATTGTGGATGCCCTTGATGAATGTACTACATTTAAATATGTACCTAAAAGTAAACGTTGTATAAAGCCCTGGATTACACCAGGCATCCTACGTTGTACTAGTAATAGGAATAAAATGCAACCAAAGTTGGGATCTTATCCTTATAATGAAGGTTTGAAGATTTGTTATAAACATTATCGTAATTTTTGTAATAAGTCAATTAAAAGGGTAAAAACAAATATCATAAAGAACAGTTGACTATCTCTGAGAAGAATCCTAAGGGGTTATGAAATACAATAAAGAATATAACACATTTAAAAAATAAAAACACTCAAACACACACACACTATCAGCCTGTCATCGTCCACTGCTGGACATAGGCCTCGCCAATGGCACGCCACTGAGCTCGATCTTCTGCTCTTCGCATCCAACCACTGCCAGCCACTTTGCGTATATCGTCACTCATACACGTCATACGCTACGTTTGCCAAGTCGTATCTCCACTCCATTACGGGCAAAAACCCCAAATAAGTTTTAAGGAGATTAAACTAAAAACGTTTCAGAACGTTTCATTGCTACTCAAAATAACAAGACGTTCATAAATCATAAGAATACGGCACACGACGACCAGAATAAAAATTAATATTACACGCGACTGAAATATTGTGACAAATACCCGATCCAGAGTTCAAATGGTATAATATCCGCCCATTAATTTCATCAGTTACACAACTTTCTACAATTTTACAATGCAGCGAAAGGGCCCCATTCATTCGTATTAAACACGTAAACACCGGTCCGTGCGCGGCGTTCATATTTATGTAGCAGTAAATTGCTATCAGGCGTAATGTAATAAAGTTAATTTACATAAATATTCTATAACATTTACATTAGGAATAAATGAATTGCGGCTCAATGGAGCCTCCGCCGGCGGAGGCAGCTCAAGCAGTACATTTACACCGCGCGCTCAAGATGTTCAGTTGGAATAATAATTTACACCCACGGAACGTGGGCACGGCGAAAGAACAACTAAAATAATAGAAGAGCAAGCGTCGTGATGGCATTACTGTTGGAATTAGACAAATTATTGTGTTGTATAATAGAGTACACGAGGATAGAGTTCTGTGTAGGCATGTTAATTTAGTTTCATTCGTTGTAGTTTATGAATCATAATTTAATTATTATTTCTTAATAAAAAGTTAAATTATCGCGGTAAGTAAATAATAAGTTATACTGATTAGCCTACTATTTGGAAAGTGTGGTCTGGATATGAATATTTCCAAGCAAAGATTTGAGTACTAATGTTCTCATTCAACCTATTCTGGGTTTGGGCTGGTGTAGGACTTAAATTTGATTTTGGAATCCACAGTATATGCTGTATTGTTCATTACAATATTGAAAACTTTTGAAAGAGAATTCTTAATTACAAATTTAGACATCATATACGTACACCGTGTATTTCAATATACCTACATCTTTATAATTACTTTGGATTATCTTCATTTGATATATTTTTTTCTTCACATTACATGTAATTAGTTCCCGATACACAGAAACGCACCCGATGCACCGATGCAGATGGAAAAATAATGAAAATTTCCGTAAAATTAGCGTCAATAAATAATGAGCTTTATACTAAATAGCTACAAGCGATTGTCGTCTAACTGCTGGAGCTTTTAATAGGCACAATACATATATAATTTCCGTCTAGTTTCACAGTACAAGTTGTTATTTCAAGAAACTAACATAACCAGGACCAGTGGTCACATGTAGTAGACTTAAACTGCAGATCAGTCACAAGAAAACAGTGCTACTATAAAAGAAATAAACATAATTTTGTTGATATGCGGAATCTATTTTCCTGTATATATTTTAATAAAAAAAAATCAAAAACGAACTGTCTTAATATATGCGTGTATTCAATTTTTTTTTAAAAATATAACTTTGTTTTGTAATGACAAGTAAACATATAATCTACAATCAGTTTTTCATTCCAACTAGGTACTAAAACGGTGAGCAATAAAAACTATGACAGTTAAATCGGAATGGATTAATTCACCTACTTTTTAACACGCTGATTAATTGTGAATTCACCACCTGAAACACTAAGACAAACTCTTAACATTAATATTTTTAGTTTTCGATCGTGTTGGACAGAGATATTTGGTAGGCACTCGGAGCTCTCTGCCTCCCCCATAATCCGGGTAATAATAAAATAATAAATACTCCATCCGGGTATACATCCGATAATAAGTTGATGGCACTCATTCTCATAGATGTTTTGTTTGTGTTTCGGTCTGAACCGTGGATTACATATTGTACTCGTATATTTCCTATAAGTAAGGTTACATGGCGAGTGTCTATGCTCATTAATAGTAACCAATTGTAACCTGAACATGTCTTACAACTTATAAGACGTGAATAAACATCAAATACGACAGTCCTTCCCGAGGCTCCTTGTACATATAAAAATGGAGAAAACCACTTGTAACTGCTGCCCGCTCTTATGCTACTGTCTCTGAAGTAAAAAAGATTTTTTTGAAGAGCTTATTATTTACTAAACATTGTAAATAAGAATTGGGATATATTCGGAAATCCACTCGTATGCTACTTTCTTTGAATTGAAAAAGATTTCTTTGTGGAATTTAATGCAATCTAAATATGAATTGGACTATATTCAGAAAACGAATAGTACACTGAAGCCGGTGCATTAAGCGAAGTACTAATCGTGTAATTACCGCAGTCGCAGTTGTATGCGTTTTAATTAATCGCACAATCACACGCTTCCCTCTTAACCTCTGTTGGAATCTTGTGGCGAAGATTATATTAGTGTTATTACTAACGTAATATCATGCCTGTAATCCCCGAAGGGGTAGGCAGAGGAGTGTAGTACACACCCACGTTTCACCAGTTACGTTAAAGTCCCACAATGGAATAGGTGGTGAGCCTATTGCCATGCACCGGGCATACATCCAGACTCCGAGTCACTACTAGAAATTCTAAATTAGAAAAATCCAATAGTACCCGGGATTAGAATCCAAGACGTCCCGTTCGGCAGTCGCGCTTGCAACCACTCGACCAACGAGGTAGTCACTGATATTACTATATAGGTTAAATATTAATCCCCCCCCCTTTTTGGGGGAGGCCTATGTCCAGCAGAAGAGTAAGATGGGCTGATGATGATGATGATTTATTTATTATCTTATATTAACATATTGAAACTAATATTTACAGATACATGGCTAATTATGACGTATCGTAACATCACTCCTATAATCCCCGAAGGGTAGACATAGGAGGGTAGTATACTCTCTCGTTTCACCACTTACGTTTACGTTTAGAAATTTCTACTATAAGATCTAAGTTAGAAAAATCCAATAGTACCCGTACCCGGGATTCGAGCCCAGGATTTCGCGATCATCAGCCGCGTATGCTACCACCTAGCAACACGGCTAATTATATTTTGATAAAACAAAAAGCTGAAAGTAATTAACTCAATATATTATCACGATGAACAAGCAAAACCACCGACTGCAGCCAAAAAAAAAAACAATTATTTTCCATAGTCAATTAGAAAACGTTATTACGAAACTACTTTACGATCGCATAGAGACATTTGTACAGCAGTAACACAGTGCAAAACATTACTGAGCTCAGTACAAATCCTGTAATTACACCGGTCATGGTTGTATGCGTTTTAATTAATCGC
>DWMG01003407.1:0-11945 GCA_018244855.1 Elbella merops
TTTTAGTCATCATCATCATCATCATCTGCCTATCTCAGTCCACTGCTGGACATGGGCCTCCCCCAAAAGAGGGAGGGAGGGGGGGGGGTTTATGCCCCTAATCTCCATGCTAGGCATCGCACTGCCGACGCTATACGGCATTACAGGGGGGCTATTATATAATGTTGTTTTCCACAATTTAACAATATTTTTATGTGTAATTAGAACATATCGCTAATTTGCGACTAGAGTGTAATACGAGTAGGTACGTCAGAAACACTATCCTTCAAAAAACAGTTCAGAAAGTTTGAAATCATAGTTATTCTATGAGTAACTAACTAACTTCTAAGGCCATAGTTATGTATCATAGAATAGTCTATAAGTAATTGATAATAATTGAGATTTCAGACTTTCTAAGCTATTTTATTAAACGTAGTGTTTTTTAGATATTAGACCTTAGTCGCATATGATCGATATGCAAAATCAAAGGTTCCCCGCATAAGTGTGTTGTCGTAATTTATTAGATCAAATGCAGTATGAAGCAGTGACCTGAATTCTTGTATAGCCTTTCAACAATTTGCATATCACATACGTACGTGCATTCCACGGCATAACTTGCTCAGTAGACTTTCGATCTAACATTACAAGTTTTTTACATTACATACTTGCAATATTTTTATTCTTGACCTGGAATACTGGTAATTAGCCAATATTAAATCTGATTTAAATTAAATAAAGATTTTAATTTCATTATTATTGACTTTATTGATTGATTTTAATAATTGCATTATTATTGACCTGTCCTCAAATGTACCTGCTTCTAGTTCTACAGAATTTAAATAAAAGCGTATTTTTTTATGTGTACAAGTAGTATCCTTTAAACATTTAATTGTTGATTACGAGTAAGTGCAACAAAAGCAATTTTAATATTTATAGAAGCTAATAAAGAGGATAGAAAATATATGTAACGTAGAAACACTCAGATAAATTATTAAAACTACAATAGATTTAATTAAAGTATGTAGATACATACATTTGCTATGCCTGAATGTTTGACCTAATTTTTACGCCTATAGCAAACACAAAATTGCTAAATCCTAGTTTCGCTAAGTGTTATCGTACGTGTGAAAATATAAATAAAATCAACCTTATTGCATATGTTAATACGATCTAGATTAATTTGACCGTGACATGACTTTAAAAAACAGCAACACAAATGGTGCATTAAAATGTAGAGCAAACATTGAACACCTATATTTTGATTCTACCGACATATACACACACGAATTGCATACCTATTCATTAGGATAGTAGAGTAGACACTGTAATTAAAACTGAAGCTTATTACAAACCATTAAGGTTGATATTAGCAATGATGGAGTTGCGGCATGGTGTCTTCATGCACGCTGTTCACGCACCACATGTTATGTTTGCAGCTTAGTAGGTTATAAGGTTACATTACATAAATGTACTTTTACTAACGTTAGTGTGTGAAGGTGTGTAATGTATTTTATTATCATACGATACTATGATTCCAAGTGTTCGTTACAGATGTTATTTACTAGATGTTAAAGTGGTAGCAGACCATTAATTTTAATTCCTAATATCAGATAGACAAAACTTCTGTTATTTTAGACTTCTGTTGACAGCCTCGTTGGTCGAATAGTAGCAAGCGCGATTGTTGATCGAGAAGTCCTGGTGTCGGATACTATTGGGTTTTTTCTAGCTTAAAATTCCTAGTAGTGTAACAGAGTGGATTTGTGCCCGATGTATGACAATAGACTCACCTTCTATTCCATAATGACGTAAACTTATCTGATGAATCGTGGGAGTGTACAACAATCTGACAACCCCTGACAGGGTTTACAGGCATGATGTCATGTTATGTTACACAAGTAAATGCTGTACATTGTGCCTGACAATTGTGAACAAAATCACGGAATTGTTCCATTCACTACAGCCTGTGTTTGCGCAGTCGAGCTACTTCATTATGTATGCGAAAAAAATATTAAAGCAACACACTCGGCGTCAAAATTTACATACTTCCATAATATTTCACATTAAGTTTTAATTTACGTAAATTTAATAACATTCCTAAATAAAAACAAATAAAGCTAAAAAAGTAGGTGTGTGTTCATTTTTCTTCTAAAACCGGCGACCTTTGAGCTTGTTTTATATTTTAGTAAAACAAGTGTTAGTATATAAAATAAGAATTTACAAGCACGCCTTTATTTAAAAATAAAACAATCGCTCATGTAACTCCGGCACATTTGGTCATATAATTTGTAATCACGCACAAATTTACGTGTGGCTCTAACAGAGCCTGACAAAAAGCGACCATTTTGAATTGCTAATATCATCTTTTTCTAATATCATTCATCTAATATCATGCTTTTTCCACAATGACCTTTGTGCGATTTTATAATCTGTGGTGAAAGTTTTTCTGCGGACGGCCAAAGATCTGTCGCATTGCGTTAAAAAACGTTATTGGTTTAAGTGTTTCGTTGCTTGAATAATATCCAAAGAATTTATCTAGTAATTTAACTTTTTGTTTAATTAGCAGTAATTACAATTCAGCATTTAAATAAGCTGTCAAATTTCATATTTAGAATGGAATCCAAAAACACAACAGGCTTTTATAAGTTCTTCATAGTGTGCAAAATACATCATTACTTTTGTCTGCAATAATTGAATTAAGGTCAATATTTAACTATTGAACATGAATGTACGATACAAAGTTAACATAAGTTTAAGAGGTACAGTGAATAACTGTTATGTTCTAAATCCATTGTATAACATCAAGCTTGTTGTTGCCAAAAGGGGTAGGCAAAAGAGTACCTAGTTATACTACACGTCCCAATATGGAATAGGCGGTGAATATACATATATTCTAAACGTATCAATGATTTTAACTCATGATTTTTTCTACATAAAAGTTTACACGTGCCAAGTGGATAACAATGATTTGAGTATTTAAGAGTAGTGAGGAAATGGTGTAAACTGAGATACAATGCAAGGTGTACAGGGGATGACTACTTAGAATGGATGTATTGTCCAGGGGCGAGCTTGCCAAAAGGCCGGTACGCGGAGTTTATAGCATAATATAAATTCCAGAAGCTACATTTGCTTTGGCAGGCCGCTTCTTCTGCGTTCGGTGACGTGATACGGGAAGCAAGTATGTCGCATACATAACTACCGCTAAACATTCTCCACGATATCTATGCAAAATACTTACTATCATTATACGTTCACGCCAGGTTCCTTACAAGGAAAGCAGAGAGCTTCGAGCGTCAAATATTTCTGCCCTAACAGACCTGATTTCTACTTCTAGTCACCATCAGCCAGTATTTGACAATTCTAGAATAGTATTAATAACCTAACATTGGTTGACTTCAATTAATTAACAAAAAATAAAGAAGAATCCCTGAGCATTCCGTTCTATATTAGTAGAGAGCGAATTAGTACGGACTACGGACACATACTAAGGTTGTCACACACGGAACTATAATGTATATTATCGTAGGACCTATAATGATTTATTACGATATATTTTATATTTCGCTATAATATATATTTCTTTCTTACGTCGTCAAAATATGTGAACAGATATAACAAGACATATTATTGCGCGGACCGTAATCGTATAAATATAAACCTACATATTATAGATACGTCTATAGTATTTTCCTGAAATGTAATATTATAGTACAATCTATTAATATATAATATAGTTTTGTCTGTGACGACCTTTAGTCGTTACAGACGAATTAGGAAGATTCTTTATAAGTACACGCTAAATATCTACCACTGAGGGTTCCTAAGTTTTAACTTCGGTGGCGACATATGTACTTTATACATTTGTATGTATATGTTTGGCGTTAAAGCTACAATGTCTGCACGTCCTATTAAGTGGAATACAAGAAAAAGTTAATTTTTGTACTCTCTGAAATTGTTATTTGCATGAACTGTGATTCGGTATTTCGGAAAAAATAATCCTTGATCGACTAAAATGATATTAGTTCAGTTCACAAAAGGCCAATACCTATACTAATACATGAGAATAATACTAACAACAACACATAATTAATTTACGTAAATGATAATGAAAGCAAACAAAGAATGTTTAATTCATTCAGTCACTGCTTGATTATAAGTGGAAATGAATTCCACTAAATCAGATAGCTAATGTTACCGGCGCCATCATTGTTTCATTACATCACGCGTTCGTTACCGTGCGGCGAGCTGGGGTCACCGCTTATGAATTATTTATTACACAAAATATTCCCGAGCACAGTGCAAATGAAAAGCAATTGTATAAGCCGTCTATTCAAACTTCGAACGCTTCAAACCATAGCCCATAGAGCGAACATCGAAATAAAACATGAGACATGACACATTTCCAATGTTCGTTATTCAAAATTTTTGTTTGATTTTTGTTAATCACATATAGCCATTTGCTATACTTTCGCTCCAGAAACGAAGCTATATTATAATTAAAGCTACCGTAGAACGCCACACAGGCGTTCTCTCAAAAATAAATTAATTTGTGTTTTTGTGCCCAATCAAAGAAGATAATTGTTTAACAAATACATTCTGATTTTCAGAGACGGAATCTAAATTAAAGCTAAATTTCGCACAACTGCCTATTTACAAGTTTAATTAAAACCTGTTTCGCGATTATAACATAGTCTTATGTTTGCTTTTCTTTCATTCGCAAAAAAATTTTATAATTTGCTGGTTGCGAAGGTCACGCCAATTTAAATAGCGGCTGTGTATATATTTATGAAGTACCATAACATAAAATAATTCATCTATGTACTATCATACTGATCAAATGCTTAGTGGAATGAAGTATAAAAAATTTTGAAACATGTGTATCACACATTATCACGCCTATTTGCCATAGGTCCTGGCAGACTTATTGCGGGTTTACTACATTCATCGAAGTCGTCACACCTGCTCTTCTGTTGTATAAACTTTCGTCCATTTACAACACTCCATACAGTTTTGAAAACGTTACAACAGAATGATTTTAAATAGGCTCATCTTGACCTATATGTATCTTTGAGAAAAACTATTCTACAATTTCCAAGCTGTTGACCTGACCCACGCGACATGAGGCTCGTTGTTGAAAATCTTTTACTACGGGCCCGATTTCGGAGGCTTTCATACACCTTCGGAAGCCTTCTCTTTCACAGGTTGCAGGGTCGCGTTCCATATATGTAGTTCTATCAAATATTTATTGGCCCACCACTCAGACTAGTGCATAAATGATGTGCCATGTCTAACTGGACTGTTAAGAAGACCCTTGACTTTTTACGCATGTGAATACATTTTTAAGTGAAAGTATCTAAATTAAATACTAAAAGGAATAGCGGTTAGATTATGATTATATAGGATGCATTTATGCATGATATAGATGTACCGAACGAATATAATGTTAATTGATCATTGGACTCCATAGTCATCTACAACTCACGACGACAGAAGTCCAAAGTCTGATATCTTATTAAGTGTACGTATAACAATACAATAGTATTATTTGAGTCCAAGTTTCTATTTATATCTCGAGACGGCATGTTTTTGTGCGAAGAAGACATCAAAATTACATAATTACTTAAATTTTGCAAGTAACAAAAAGCAAATTGTTGAGTACAAGATTCTTGCTGGCCGCCGGGTCATTTAACGAGTTTTTAGATGTTTATATAAAGCGACATTGAAATGTTGTCGTGTCGAAAACTTTTGTACAATTTAAAACCTTGACTGGCCTGTTTGTGAACCTGATTAGTGTGCGGGTGTTGTGGATTCGATTCCCGCTAAAAATGAATATTTGTATGCGAAATTATTTGTTCAGTGTCTAGATGTAAGAAAAAAAGTATCGACATTTATATATTTTTAGGAAACAAGAAGTGAAAAATACAAAATAAAAACAAATCACACGGAACTTATTTATTAACTGTTACAGGATTTTAGATTAATTAACAAAATATCGAGCTTTCTAATTGTAAAAAAAAATCACTTTAACAATCTATTACAGACAAAGATTAATATTCAGAAAAGGCAATTTGACCGTTCTAACGAGCAGAGGTTTCCCTTTGCCAAGAGAACTCAACGAGAAGTATCCCAAAACTGAGCTCGCAGGGACTTTTATATACAACAGACGTCACCCAATTAAATTCCTTCTACTGCCAATCAAATGGATTATTCTTCTTCTATAAAATTCTTTTTCTTCTATAATATAAATATTTTTTTCTTTATTAAGTGTAAATTTATATGTAGTTTATCAGCCCTCTGATATTACATATAACACAAGGTCTTTTGATGCTTACTTTGGGATCAGATGGTCCTGTGTGGATATGTCCCAAGAGGTTATTTAAAAAAAAACAGTAGGGGCTTCGTAACGACACTACGATTGTTTTTGCATTTTTGAATTACAGTACTTTTTATAGAAGTACCTGGTAAAATATCATTTGTAAATCGTGTATTTACGAGTAGTGGGGTAAAATTTCGCACTTCTATAATGTTCACAACCAAGCGATACAATGGACCAACTCTGATTATTTACGAGTTAACGCGCCACCTGCGCCCTTAGGAAGGCTTTGACGGAAAATATTAGTCACTATTAAGATACTTGTAGAGAAAAATGAACACACATGAAATAATAATTTTATCATAATATATTGGGTAATAAATCTAGAACCAACACGTCAGGTCTGTAAGAACAGAGATATTTAGCACCTAGCGTGATTGTATAATAATGAGAATATACATACCCGCTTTTATTTCGACGCCCCAAATGGATACAAAAGAAACGTAACCTGAAACTCCTGAAAGGAATCTTATGAATGCGAATATATAGCTAGGATTTTAAGAAATCAGCAGCAATGAAAGGGAGATTTAATTAAAAAGAGCACGCATTATATCCCAGAGTATCATCATTAAAATGCTGAGGAGCTGAATTAAAATTTACAAAATTCCCTTCACTCCATGTTTATCGGACCGTTTTTATGATTCAGAAGGAGCTCAGATAGATATTGATTATTGCGTTCGTTTCATTCCGTTGATGACGCCAAGTTCATTTGTTCTTTTTTAGTTACGTATGTGTTAACCTTATAGTGAATGTTGATATAAGATCATTTTTTTTATTCCCGAAATTAAACTAGGAACATAAATTGCTATCCATACTAATATATTACTTGCACTTAATATCATTTTACTTATAAAACACTAACACACACGTAATCAATATTTTGCTCAATAACCAATATTTTGCTTTTTTGTCCCAAAAATAGGAGCATAATAGTGTTCAGTTTGTATGTTACAGTCAAAATACAGGAAGAATAGTTTTTATGGTTAGACATAAACTAAGTCATTTCATCCCAGTGTTATGAATAAAAATTATTGTTTTTTTTATATAGTCAAAATAGTACTATAGGGTGGTAGGCATCTACTTTTTCAACATTCATCATTCACTTCATACACACATTTATGTGCAGTGTTTATTACCAGACAGGATATATGCTATGTTTTGTTTTCTTTTTATAAACGCACACATTAGACAGATGATCCTCCAAGCTATACAAAATGCAAATAGCAAGACATAATTCAGTTTTCGCGAGATACAGAACGTACGAACGCGGTCATAATTGGTTAAAAGACATGACTTAATAATGCACGCTAGTGGAGCGAGGGTGAAATATAACGCGCGTGGTGTGTTAATCCGATTTGAACGTAAAAAGCTTAATTTCATTTGTCTGTTCGGATCTAATTCACTTATGGCTTGAAAGAATTAGTTGTGTGAAGAGGCGCGTCTAGTCTATAAGGATAGAGGTATTTAGTAATCAATGGTGTCTGCCTGTCCTGTAAAGGACAGGATTTAATGGTATAATAATAATATATTGCGACATATTACTGGATATAATATGAACATTATTAGGAAATGCTAATTATTTATCAATGGTGGTTAATAATAATATTTTATAATTTTAACTAACAACGTTTTAACTAACAAGATGTTCATTGAATAGATATTGCATTACTTATGTGTTAGTGCATTTGATACTTAAAACTTTTTTGTCTATGTCACGATTTATGATGAAACATAAAAAATATAAAACAAAACTACAGAATTAATAAAGTCATCGAAAAAGAAATCATCATTGCAGAAAACAAGTATGATTTTTGGTCGTCCAACCCAATTTATGAAAAATTAACAATAAGTTTATAGACAGAGTTACAAAGCTAGTAAGCTAGTAAGACTTTGAATAATAATTTAATTATTTTTTTATTTTATTACAAATCTGTACATTTCCTTGCAGTTTACATTTAAAATCAAGAACGAAGATGTTTTGTGAGGAAATAATATATTTTAGCTCCCGCACTAGGCTAAGGGCCTATCTAGTGGATGCTAGCAAAATGTATACGGAATTTAGTATAAATAAATAAATAAGGATATATTTTACTTTATGGTGATATCACAAAATAATACTGGTTTACTGTTATTTTATAGCCTACAGTTGAGAAATGTACCAGAGTTCAAGCAAACCCATAACTAGGATAATGTGTGTGCAACATTGTACAATGTACAGCAAGTTAGTTCGCAAGTGTGTACAATGTGCAACAAATATCCAGCGATCGGAGAGCTTTGTGATCGAGACCGTCGATTAGAAATTCATTGCTTGAACTTTAGATACAACGTTTGCATTGTTTACGAGTATACAACCAAGCATGATATCATGTACTCTCCACTAACAAAACATCAAAGGAGGCCGCCTCGTTGGTGTAGTGATTGCAAGCACACTGAGTGAGAGGTCCTGGGCTCGATCACCGGATCGGGTATTAGTGAGTCTTTTAATTTAGAAATTCTAGTGGTGACTCGGAGTGTGGATCTGGCCCTATGTATAGCAATAGGCTTACCTGCTATTCTATAGAAATTATGAGAATGCAAAGGTAAGTTTACGCAAGTAACGTATTGCACTCCTCTGTCTACCCCTTTGAGAAAATACAGGCGTGATGTTATGTTATGCTACCATCAAAGGCGAAGTAAGTAGGTACATGAACAATGCTTCCTGTCCGTAGACTTTTCTGTGAATAATTTATATCAGCAATCGAGCTGAAAGCGGTTTCTCCTTTCCCTAACAGCACCTCCACCCTACTTATAATAAAATGCCAAAATTTTGTCCCGTCGCAACGTTTTCCAATCCCGTTTATATTAGGTGGGAGTGATGTTAACAAAGTTTTATGAATCATTTTGAATTTATCATAATTCTTATAGTTATATTATAATGATATTGTATGTTTTTTTTCTAAACGCGTGGTTCCAGGGGGATCTTAGCCAAACGCCAGCCTGTCATATATGTATGTATGTAGGTGTGATATTACGAATAAAAAGTTTTCTTTCTTTCTTTTTTTCCTATATAACAAAAATGTGTTACGCCCATTCTCTGTGAAACACCTAAGATTATTCAAGACGAGATACTTTCTAGGAAAGAGTGCTAACTTAAAGTAAATCTCGCTTACCATCACTTCGGATTGTAGCCAAAAGCATGCCTATTAAAAAAAATCCAATATACATAGTCCCAATACACCAATGTGTTTGTACGGATTTATGAAATATTGCACATTTACATGCTAACAGTCGTTGCGCAGATAGATAGATGTGTAGACGAATGCCAGTTATAAATTTGAAAATGAGTGACAGCCATCGCGAGCAATGAATGTCGAGTGCTCATTCAATATTCGTTGCTGAAAAAACCAATCGAAAGGTAGTCGGTGGTTCAAATTTAAGCCCCGAAAAGATCGACATTCTATTCAACTTCGTTACTGGTTTTAAAATTTATTGCGAGTTTCAGAAACAAGAGCATTCATAAAGTGATAATGTACAGGTTTACTATTTCGAAAGGAAGGCATTATTTTCCTTGCTTTGCTTCAGCTTGAGGGTTTAGAAAATAAACAAAGGTGTTCCAACATAGCCCCCGATGGTTGTACCTGAGGTGTACCGTAGGTGAACAACGACCTGCGTTGAAAGCACTGACCAATCTACTACAAGCCATTTGAATTCAATTTGTTACATAACATAGAGTAAATTATTGGTTTTATGTGCTGTAAAAATGACATCGGGCTTACTATCTAATCTATATTGGGACTTAGCATGTTGGTAGAACGTGAGAGTGTACTACAATCCTCTGCCTACCCCTTCGAGGATTACATGTAGATGTTGAGTGATGTTATGTTGTTACGTAAAAAAAAATTGTATACGTGAAGCTGTAAATCGGAAACTGTATTAGATCTAGTATTATTTAGGTTATGGAGATAACAACACCCTAGCCGCCTCTCCCTTGTGACCAAGATTTATGAGGTGCTTTGTTTCAATGACGTACAGATAAAAAGGATAAAGACGGGTGAAAATATAAAGCTTTTATGAATACTTAATGACGTACTGATATAAAGGAAGAAACGTGAGTACCTTGAATTTTATTACGTCATAATGCTTAAAAGGACGCTCTTACTTTTTCAGGTGATGCATGTCATTTATTAAGGTTAACGAAGTTCGAGTATATAATTAGATGTATAACAACAAGATGTTGACTCTTAAGATATTACATCGATATTTCCACGATCTCTTCTGGTTTTATTCGAGATTTATCAATATATCTTTATTATTAATTTCAAAAGTCTGACTGATGATTCAGACTAACTCTTAAGCATTTGATGGTCAATCATTAAAGCTGACAGCTGAGCCATTAGTTAGTTAATTAGTAAATTTCACACTTGGATTTGGATGTCCATATTGAGTGAGAGGGGTTGAGGCCGTATTCTATTGTGTTGGTCAAATATAGGATTACTCCACAGGCTATACGGAATAATTTGGTTTATTGTATTGTTTAATACAATAGGTACATTTGCCTTTACATTTATCAGAGGTATTACTTTGTTTTAAAAACGGACACGACTGACATAAATTAGTATGTATTCCGAGAAGTTAATACATATAATAATATCAACGAAAACTCACATGAGAAAAACTCGTCCGTGACAATCATAAACTACATTACCATTCCATTTTTAAATACAGATGATGTTCGATTTTTTATTAAAAGGTAACAACATTTTATTTCACATAATTGTTTGGTTTATTTAGCGTGTCGTATATGTGCTTGGAAGGCTCCGCCGAGTTTCACCCTCGAGTAAATGGCTCTTCGAACGCGCGGTGCGGGATCACCGGGAAAATTCGCTTATTCGAAATGAGGAATATTGCGAAAAAATCTAATAACAACAGCGGGGACCGGGGGCTCGGAAATAGGAATCCTGACACCTAGTAGGTGGCGATGAGAGCGTACCACCTGCGACAATTACACCCGCTGCCATATAAATCGAACACGTCCATGGCAAACTGAATTTGTACAGGCGGAATAACATTCTAAGCTTTCCTGTATTTACCCTGTCAACCCGCCTATAAATATAACATGAATGTGTTGGTGGGAATGAAAAAAATGAATTTATCAATGTCACAGATCTTTTGTCAATATTGCGTGACGTAGGTATAAAATGTAGAGTTACGTGCTTTGTCAGAACGGCACAATACAAAATGATATTTCAATGATTTGTCATGCAATGTGCGAATTGTTATATATCCCAATAAAATTAGTTATGTTTTTATACTCACTGTGTTTTTTATCAATTGGAATACACTTTAACTAAGTTGAAAATAGTGAATGGAAACAAAAATATGACCTTATTTAAGAAAATAAACATTTATCTACTATTTATATACTATAATTTTGTTTTCCTAGTTACTCCATTACTTTTACTATCTTTTTGATTGATATAAGTACCTACTAAGGTTTGTCATCGTGGTGAAAGGATTTGCCGATTAGCGTTGGGATTCGCTGGCAAAATTCTGGGCTAAAACCATTTAGGGACCTATCACAGAATGTGTTTGTCATCGACACGCTAAGAAGAAGAAG
>DWMG01003408.1:0-11942 GCA_018244855.1 Elbella merops
GATTACTAGACGTGCTGTTCCAAAAAAACATACATGAATTAAGCCAGTACATATCTTACTCATAAGTATTTCTCTGTGCTCTCCTCGCATTTTCCAAAACCGTATAATATCGTAAACCGTTGTATAAATAAACCTCGAGCGTTCATTCATGATGTTTGTAAGTTGATGTGTTTATTTACTTATTGTTGAACCTCAAGTTCGTTTGAAAAGGGCGGCCATATTTAAACTAATCACGATTGTGCTTAGGACATGTCGTAGATGCAAACATTGAATTTATAATCTTGTAAAATTTAATGATCTTTTGATTTCATAAATAATTGTAGATGTATAAATATAAATACCTTATTTTGAAAGCGAGGGCGCTTGTCGAGTGCTTGTAACCGCCACTACCGATCGAGAGTTTCTGGGTTCGATCCTATGGTCGACCTATATATACAATTGTTAGGATGAAACGGTTGATAATGGATATAAGAACAATTAAAAATAAATGTTATTGCCATTTTGACTGCCTCGTTGGTCGAACGGTTGCAAGCGTGATTGCCGATAGAGAGAGAGAGAGAGAGTCCTGGGTTCAAATTCCACGCCGGGTACTATTGGATTTTTCTAATTTACAATTTTTAGTCGTGATTCGGAATCTGAATATGTACCCGGGTTATGGCAATAGGCTCACCACCTATTCCATGGGACGTAAACGTAACTGGTGAAACGCGGGAGTGTACTGCATTCCCCTACCTATTCGAGGATTACAGGCGTGGTGTTATGTTATTGTCATTCTGTAAAGGATGTTTTGAAATTATTCAATTAATACTAATTGGTTTCGTTTAAATTACTTAATTGGTTTCGTTGGTAATGTGACAGTAATTTTTAAATAGTTCCTGCCACAAAAGCTGAACGAATCTTTTAATTGAGTTATTAACTAAATTGATAGATAAAAAGACATTTGCGTTGTTATTTTTGTAGTGAAGAGAGTGCAGATGAGAGTAGCAGTTACAAGTGACCGCTGCCGCTGCCGCTGCCCATGGTCAGCTATAACTGAGTTGAAGCAGAACTGTCAAAATAGGTCTGTTAGTGCCAATTAGTCCAGTTTTAATTTTCCTTCTCTGGATGTTAGTATACGTCCTTAAAATGTTTATTGGTTATTGTTAACTTTGTGTCAGGACGGCAAAAATGGGACTGTTAGTAACAATAGTCCAGTTAAAATATTAGTATCAATGCAGTTAGTATTATTAATGGTTTATTTAAAGTTGATTATGGACGCGTTGTTACTTCTGAGGATTGAGGTCGCTTCTATTATAAATGTTGACTGACAACTATATCGTCCGGACCGAAATACAAATAGTTTTAATAACAATTTCTATACGTATGGCGGCCGGCTGATAGCGGTATAGTTCAGTCTACTTAAGTACAGTTGGATGTCCTGGTCTCCAATGGGCAACAGCGTAGAGGGTGCGAGAAGCTGGCCTCTGCGAACCCTAATTTGTATGGACTGCGTAAGAACTACAGAGGAAACCTCTAACATGGTAGAAAAATAGTTAAAAATATTAAAACAGGTGTTGAACACTTTCCAATATAGTTCTGTTTTGACATAAAAAGTTTGTATATTTGGTAGCCTCATAATCTAGGAAGATTCTAGAATCAAAATGAGTTATTCTAAGATGGAGTCGTTGAATCTTAATTCGTTTTGCTTTTTATTACATTAAATAAAAAGCTATTAAACATTCAAACTGTGGTCAGACATATACCATGTAATGACATTAACGTTTACAATCATGTTTACGAGTAGACTTTATAAATTGAATTTAATTAATTAATAAATAATTAATATTTGTTTAGACTTATAATAAATGTATTATTTTTTTTAATTCGTTGAATCTGATAGTTCTATCCGCAGTCCTACTATGCGTAATAACAGGTTCTATATTTAAAAATTTTATTTTTACATATAGCCGTTTTTACGACGTTTTAATGAGCGTTTTTTGTTTGGATTACGCATAACGTTATCGTTATTGTTACTATATCGTCACGCTAGCTCTTTCAAGGGAGAGAAAGAAGGAGGAAGGAGTAGGAAGAGAGCACCGAGTGCCAAATATCTCCATCCTTACAGACCGACCTAATGTGCCTTTTGTACATCATCACTCTCTTCATACTGACACGCCTGGTTTCAGTCTTCAGATTCCTCCATAATCAGTATTTGAGCCATGTATTTTATATGTTTAAGTTTTAGTTTAAGTTTAAGTTCTTACAAGAGTTCAATTTAATAATTATAGTTCCTTATATTTTCATTATATTTAATTTTTTATATTATAATATTTTGATGCGTAATATTTTTTAGTTAACTAAGGATAAATCGGAACGAAAATCTACTTAGTAGAACTACTGATGTTTGAAAGCTAAACGAGTTTTTTGTCATTACTGCCTTTGAGATAAAGAGGCCACCGAAAACTTCACAAGGAGCCGTCCATTAATTACGTGAAGTGTGAAGCGTTCAAGAGAGGGAGGGGGTCAAGTCGAATCTCATCTAATTTTACTTTGGGGAGAGACAAGGTCTCGGCAAATATCACATAATTTTTTAAAGTATTTAATGTTATGAAATTATGAATCTTAATAGTAACGATTTAAGTATTTTATTGTTTACTTTTCACTGTAATTCTAATCTACTCACTCAGTAACCCTATATAGTAGTCTTGATTAGTTTTAAATAAAAATATTTAGGAAATTATTTTTTTTCTTTTTAGAATAAATCCGATGCATTAACGAGATACATGCATTTTGAAATATCTCATGTGAGATTGGAGAGGGCCCTTCCCCTCGAGTTGAGTATAATCTCATGAAATCTGACCATGAGAGGAGGGGGGGTGTCAAAAAACTCTAAAATTACCTCACGTAAATAATGGACACTTCCTAAATATGTACAATTATTAGTACCTAGATTAGTTTTCAATTTACCAGATAGTCGAATATTTTTGAAGATCGTTATTCATTTTCATAAACGAGTTAATTTATTTTTTGTACGGCCTCTTGTCTCAAGTAATTATTAAACATAATAAATGGTTCAGATAGTAACTAGAAAATTCAGTTACTGAATTCATGTGCGTCAATGAATAATAAATATCAATAAATAATAAATATTTCTTCCAACGAAATTCGTCAGGAAGAAATATTTCCCACTCAGTGCTCTCTGCTTACTCCATTATGAAACTGGCGTGACAATATAATAATAATAAAATATTTAAACACGAAATCTGATAATGCAAACATTGCCGCTTCGCGGCAGTAATAGGTGTAGCTGTAATAGGTACAGCAGTGCAGTAATAGGTTCAGGCCCCTCAGGACAGTTCCTTTATTGTACATAAGTAGGATGAGTAGGTACATTGGATACTACTTAGATATTTCTCAATATGCCTCCCTAACTCTTAACTCTCTTCTTATTACTTCCCTTAAAATTAAAAATAAACAACTTATTACAAGGTCATACAGATTAAGTTCTGTATTGTATTGTACGATATCTAATTATTGGATCCAACCCTGCAATTATCATTGCATTGATACTTACAACTTTGTACTTTTCTTCTATTACATTTAACATTTTGAAATTGTCACTTAGTGCGACAGTTTCAACAGATCACTTCCTCGGTCACTGCGACAAGGTGTCATATCGCGGAAATCAAAGGCATGCAGTGTCAAAATGAGTTAATTGTAAGAAATAATAATATTTAAGGTGGGGCGGCAGTACATCGGGAGGTGCAAAAGGTATTGCGCGCGTCTTTCGGCCTCACACTCCCGTGCGACGTTCAACTATTACTACGCTTTGCTCGAGCGTCAACTTCAATTCGCGCCATAACACGCTAACAGTTTTTGACTTTGAAGTTTTTAAAAGAGAAATAATTTGACTTGACGCGCTCATAAACCACTCTATGCGTTTACAAAAGTCTACGTGTGACGTGAAATGCTTACGGACAGTGCTATTTAATGCCGTTATATGTTTGGTTGTGATTAGCAAAATATTTCCGTTCTTAAAAACTTTATGATATAATGCGGCCCTGTTTTGGATACTTGAGCTGATATAGGACTTTCATCGCTACGCTTATTTTCGGTAAGAATTGTTTTCACCCTATAACTTGCAATCTCGTATTTTTTTATGTTGTGCTATAAATAAAAAAAAATTTGGAGAAAAAAAATAAAGGTTAAAATTGATCAAATAATTTTCACTTTCATTTAATTTTATATAAATACAACGAAGTTTTAAAAAATCGGAAACTATGTCTAAAATAAATATTGAATTTTAAATAAACACAATGCACTTGTTTCATTAATACTGTTATGGATAACAGCAGAAACATCTGTAGAAGTAGTAATCTGTTTATTATTATCATTAACGTTACATTATTATGTAGCATCCAAATTATATAACTGTCTTAGAGGCGATACAATATTTAGTGCCAGTATTAAACTTTAAGTAGGTACTGCTGAAAAAGAATAACAGGAGGAGCGAGTTCTCTCAAAATATTGTTTTATTTCCGATCATTAACTATTGCTGTATTAATAAATTTTAGTTTATGAACAATTAATAACATTTGCATTGGTTTGAAATGTTGCCCTACATATATTGCAAATACATAGAGATACATAGTCTCACAACTGGCGAAGGACAGGAAAGAGCGTAGTCTATTAATTAAATGTTGTATTGTGGCGTGGTTCAAGCGGGACACTTAGGTCGGTTGCATCCAAACGGGCTACCGAGTTTTATCGAAATCAAACAATCCGTTTTGGATGTCAATCTATAATAAATACTGGAGACTGAAGTCTCCGCCGCGAACTCGCTACAAGCGCCGGGAGCTCATGATGAAGGAACTCGTACAGGTCCAAAAGGAGTCAGGCCACCCCGAAATACGTACGTGAGTTAAGCCGGTACATTTATAATCATGTGTTTATACACACACGAAACATTTAATAGTAAAATAATATATATAGCATTAAAAAAAAAACTAGGTTAATGTGTTATGCGTTAAGTCATATTGTGTTCTAGAAAGGTCTAGAATAAAGATGAATATGAGACAAAAATGAACCATTGCGACAAGTTACCTCTTAAAACTTAAAGTCATAACGGACGCTCTTTTGATGTTTTAATAGATTTTGTTAGCGCCTCTGATGTGGAAAAGTCCGCTAGTATATATAAACTACTAACTTTATCAGTTATATAGTAGGTTAGATAGTAACAGAGTAAATCGACCTACAAAACTTGTTTTTTGTATCAATGAAAATGCGCTGCGTGCAACATTAAGCGGCTGTTTTATCAGTTATTTCATCTTTATTATGTAAACGTCCTTTTATAAACATTTATATAGTTTAATTATTCAACTGAAATTAGTATATCTCTTCATTTATATTCAATGTACGTACATTAGTTAAATCATTTGTAGATATTATGCTTTCACGTTAACTTACGATAAGCGTGAATATAAGTTTTAATTTGCTTGTTTTATTTAAAAGTAAAACGCTTTTTTAATATTCTTCGATATTTCTTTTCACGGAAGCTTACTGTAATTTAAACAAAAAAAAAATTGGTTTTGAGAAATAATCTTCTAAACACTATTAATCTTACAGTATTTTTTTAATTAAACATCTATTTGCACTATTTTTTGCAGTACTGTTCAAAAATTCACATTGTAACACTGATTGCTCAAAGCTTTTTGTAATTCGCTTATACCTACACACGTGCGTAAAATGAATAAAAAACGCGTTAATGAACGATACCAATTTTTGCGCGCCATTAAGCCTAAATGACGCGTATTATAATCTATATTGTTGATTAAGTACAACCTAGTAATATACATAGTATAGAAATTATAAATTAAAGTGGTTATATAATCATCATCATCAGCTCGTTTATGTTAGTCGCATGAAGATGGGTTTTTGACCATAAAATTTGACCAGGACATTTGGCCATGCTTAGGTAGGCTGTGCCAGGTTAGGTGGTTAGGTGTGCTTTTCTTAGGTAGGCTGTGCTATATTCTAAGGAGCCAGCGCCAGGTTTAGTTGCCTCTTACGACACCTCAATATTCTTATTTCGCCCCGGTACTAATAAAAAATTGGTTACAAAAATATATAAAGCTTAGGGCGCATGAAAATACAGTTCCTATGTGTAAAGTTACAAAATTAATTGCAATCATCGGGCATTTTGATAAAAAAAAAGTTGACACTTTTAAATATTGTTTTAATATCCAAGCTATCGCAAAAATGTAGACTAATGTACGAAAAAATACATTAAAAATAAGAAAAGATTGACATTAAATAATAACTTATACTGCTTTGGCAGTGAAGTTTTTCGTGAGTGTTCATTAAAAAAATCAATTACTTTGATAAATTGGTTGCTAAATAAAAATTATTTGTGTCCTAATACTGATTGAAAATATCACAGCAATGGAAAATAAATTTGCCACGCACTATGTAGCTCCATGTATTTTGTATAAAATGTATTATATTGAAGTACGTACGGTGGTTACGAAATAAGGTAATCATTAAAGAAAAATAAAGTTAGTGCTATTTTAATTTAACGGTTATTTTCATTATCATTTTTTAAAATAACACTAAGTCTATTATTCGTTCTCCCTTATAAGTACGGAGGACTTACGGTTAATTTCATGTGGAGTTGAAAATAAGTTGGTTTATAGAATTACAATGGGAACAAGTTGTGAGTAATTGCAAGTACAAAATAAAAATACCTTGTAAACTGTGGAAAGGTGTCTGCCAAGAGAGTGGCAGGTGAAAAAACTGAATCTCTGCTACTTCGATGGGAAATATGCGTGACAGTATCTATGTATGTAAATTGTAGGGATTTTAGGATAGGTGTTTGATAACTATGGGTTTTTAAACATATATCATCATCCACCTGTTTATTGTTAAATATGTATCTCTTATTAACATTATGGAAAATTAATTGTAAGATGTGCAGGTTTCATTACGAAGTTTTTATTCGGTGTTACTAAAACATAATATTTTTAAAACGGCACAATAATTGTAAAGAATTACAGAAATATACGCGCCAAAACACACCAACGGCGATAAAAGTATAAAAATCATCAAAATATATCAATAAACCCAATTTCGTAATGAACAAAATACAAGGGTGGACACGTTTTTGATTGATAATTAAGGCTATAGCTACATATGAGTATTTATATGCTTCCTTGGTCTAATGTGGTCACTAAACCGGTCATTATAATCAGATGACTTACAAACGCGTTTGATCCTTCCTTGATTTGCGTTCGATTCGTCTACGGAGGGTTAGTTAACCCTCTTTTATAGTCTCAAGTTACCGCGAAAAACTACTTTCGTTTATTTTTGTTCTATGTATCTCTTATCCCAGTTATATAACAGTTATATAACTGCACGACTGATTTCTTACGTGTAAAATAACGGACACGTGGTCGTATTTAATACACTTATCGATTTTAATTGTGTACACGCGTAATTACAATAGCACATTGGCAATTATATACTGGTCCATACTCGCATTTACGTCCCCAATTATTAATTCGTTACGAAATTTTATATATAAATGAACAATGCAGGATTAATTGCAATTTATTTGTCATGCAATTAATTTATTGAGTTCGTGAACAGTGGTTTTTTTGTTTGTATTTCTCCATATGTTATTTATTCAATAACAAATTAGGGATGTTGTTTGTTTAGTTTAACGAAGAGTCTGTTTGTTTAGTTTAACGAAGCGTCGCTGAGTAGTTTTAATAATATTTATATATACATAGTTTTTTTGTCTATAAGTAGCAATTATCCAAAAAGTACTACAAATTGGCAAAGTTAAAACAGGATGCTTATAATGTAACTAAAAAACATCGTATGATAATAGATGTATATATTTTTTATCATTTTACTCTTGGAATCGTACCTCTTGTAGGTCAGCGAGGGAAGTTTATTGAGAATTTTAAGGCCATAGTCTGCCATGCTGACCATGTGCGGGTTGGCAGAATTTGCATGTCTCAGAAACTATACACTATAACACAATCTAATTTTATATAGTGTTAAAACACAATTAATTAAAAGTATTTGCATAATTAAAATAAAATGCCATGATTAAAAATTAAATATTCCGGGACATCTCCACGCTCGATCGTCTGCTCCCACACAAAATAGAACCCCCGTAACCAGACGACAGATAATCTCGTGTCACAGTTTTAGTGTTTATACTCCTCCGAAACGACTTAACCGACTTTGAGGAAATTTTATATATATATTCAGTTGGTCTGAGAATAGGTTTGTAACTAAGTTTTATACCCCTAAGTGTTAAGGGTGGCTCACCTCAAAAGAAATTTTTAATAATTTTGACAATTTTTTGTAGTTATTTTTTTATGGTGTGGCATTAAAAAATACATTCAGTCCTTAATTTTCACCCTCCTACCACCAACTCCTACTTTTGAATAGCCATATTAGAAAATTTAGTAGATTTGGTACTTCGTATAGTATAATTAATTTAGTAGGTACTTCTTTGTAATTTATTACTTTAGTCATATAATAAATTTAGTACAATAGTATAATAAAAGCAGTACTTTGTTACTACTTAATCTGTACATAGTATAAAATGAAGTCGCTGCCGCTGTCTGTACGCTTAGATCTTTCAAATAACGCAACGGATTTTAATGTAGTTTTCGTCAATGGGTAGAGTGGTTCAACAAGGTTTATACGTACATATAATACACGCGTATAGTAGAGAAAAGCAGAGTTTCAAAAAATTGTAATGTGATGTTGTAAAAAACACATTTTTATGCATTTACATTGCAAACGCTGTACTAACCATACGAGATAGATCAAAATAATGTAGTACGGAATTGTATATTTTAAAAAGGTCTACAAAAACGTCCTTGATTGTATATATCTATCTCCTATAAATAACTCACAGTAACCAATTCTATCCTTCACATGTTACAAAAAAAGAATGGTTTATTTACGAAGCTATTTTAAACAATACGGTATTATTTGGCATGGAATGAAGTACTTTAGTTACGTTGTGGATGTAATGTAGATAAAAATGGCCCTTTTCAGGATATTATTAAAATGAATACTTTAACAGATATTAGAGATTTAAAATGCGAGGGCAAAGCAACAGATTGTCAGGTGGTACGAAGTTCGCCGGGTCAGCTAGTTTAAATAGATACGGATGAAATTACTTATTTTTTATTTTATATTATAGTATTTTTAGTGCACATGTAGTACACTTAGTATTAATGTTAAAGACAAATACATTTAGTATTAATGTTAAAGTTGACTATGTCGGTTTATAATGAGACTGCGTTATACTGTCTATCCGAATGCCAATCTTTGTGGCATGCTTAAATAATTACGACATATAAATTGTATAAATACATACATACATATATGCATAAAGTACGATATGATAGACTTAGAGTACCGGCGCTTATCTCGTATTTATTACGGTTAATATAATATGTCAAAATCTTCATCAAGAAGTGCACACAGTCTAATCAAGTTGCGCAGTATGACAATTACTGAGGAGATTTCTTATAGTTATTTCATGTTAATATTATAGTCATATTATTGTTAATTAGAAAAATTTATGTCAAGCTTCACAGTGGGTATATTTATTTATCTACGTTGTGACGCACAAGACCTCATACAGAAAGGTTTTCATTATTTTAACTAATTGAAGTATGTACCAATTTAAGTCAAGAATGTTCTTACGAGATAGCCCGTTTAGTTTCGGTCCTAGAATAGGTCCTTCTTTATGAGCTCCCGCACTTTGCAAACAAGTTATGGCGGACGCCGTCTGTCTCCTACTACATTCGAAACACACACATAAATGAAATCTATTACAAAATTATACCTATTGCAAAAAAAAAAACTATATTGAAAAACACGTGAGTTCACCCGGTACATAATTTAATCATGTTTACTCAAGAAACGCGTAACAGTTTTGTAACTAAAGTTTTTAAGCTGTAACTTGAGATTCATTTGTTTCAAACATAACTAATAATTTATGTGTATGTTATATTAATAATAACCATAAAATAAAGAACTTTACATATATAACAATTTATTTCAAACTACTTAATAATAAGTGACACGTGTAACATTTTTGTTATAATAAAGTTTATATTAATGCATAGTGTAAATGTTTCAGTAATAAACTGCGTAGGTGTAAGAACATTAAGTATACGCGTATGGGGAAATACAGATATCAGAAATAATTTTCTAAGGACACTATATGAAAAAAGGTCCATTATTATATATCCGATAATTGCCATCTCAATTCTGACTAAACGGCAAGGATTTATAAAGGACAGATCATAAAAGTTACAGCTTTTCAATTATGTTGTTTTCAGTTAACGAATAGTGGATCTCAAGTTGTTTACATGGATTTTGAGAAAGCGTTTGACTGTGTGAATTATATTGTATTTTCTTTAGTGTGAACAAGGCATACTAGGCCTGTTATATGTATACTGAGATGGATCCAGTTCGTCATCATTTAACTGGAGAGCGTCCTACGCTACGTTTGCCAAGTCGCCAAACTTTTATGATTATGTTTCAATAAGTATTGTCACTGAGGCCTTATTAAAATCTTTTTTGGTGTACTTCGAGGCGCCACTTTTGGATTAATTCTATGCCTCATATGTCTCATTTCTATAATAGACAGAACTAACTAATAAACTAAGTCTTCCGCATGTTGATAAGTATTTTTTTTACTACCTCGTTGCGATCAACGATCGACAGCTTGCAAACACGCGATCGTGGTCAGTAGGCCTTGGGGTCCATTCCCGGTTCCGATTCCCGATTTATCTTTGGTACATGTCAATAGGCTCATCCCCTATTCCATAGTTGGACGTTGCATATAACGGCTGAATCGTGGAAGTGTACTACACTCCTCTGTTACCACTTCAGCGTGTACAGGCGTTAAGGTCTTCTTATGTACACTAATCATGCAAAAAAAATACATGGAAAACAACAGTATTTCAGATCGCGTGATATTACGGGATGATTTTAATACACGAGTGACTAGGTCGTTACCACGCTTATATTTAATTATTACGTTGACCGTTATCTAGTTACTAAATGACGGTGTTTGTTTTCTTTTGAATTATTTATTACTGGAAATTATGTGTTAATTAGTTTAAGTGATTCTAATTTGTCATCGATCTAATTAGCGATAGAACAAAAATGATAAGAATGGAATAAATAAGTCTCCGGCAAGAATTGGATTGCTACGAAAAGTTTATATTTTGTACTTACTACAAAAAGCAATCGCCTGATAAATTAAAACTATACTGTTTTTTGCGTTAAATAAAGTTATTACTGTTAAGGATCCAGTAATTTTGAGTAGTTTTTTATATGTGAAAATTGTAATGAGTAAACAACCTAGATTTTAGGCGATACAATAAACAATAACTAAATAAATAATAAACAGCATTATGTGTTTCCATTTCCAATACACAATAAGAATGAACTGGTTGATAAAGGCTTGTACTAAATAAGAATGGGTTCGGAGTAGCTGTGGCTGAATGAACGAGTAACAATGGGTGGGAAACAGGCGTCGTTGCGTCGTTCCGTTCGTTACCGGGCCTATCTGGTTAGCGTACTGCCAGTGCAGAAATGAACACACTCATTCTGTTTACATAACGTTAAAAACAAGTAAATACGTCAGGTACATGTATTTAAAATTACTGAATAAATCTGCGTCTTCACCTTTCTAAATTTTATGTGTGTCAGTAGAGTAACGAAACAGATTATTAGGCGAGCGAGTGTGAAGGATACAAAATGGCGATGATAAAGAAAACTAAATCGAGCAAGGATTAATAGAATTAAAGACGCATTCTTCCTAATTTTTCCTTTAATTTAATTTTGTCGTCTTAAATTTTATTCAAGGTCATAATCAACATTTTTTGCCATGTTAAAAAAAAAACTAATACATTTGC
>DWMG01003409.1:0-11942 GCA_018244855.1 Elbella merops
CGAGTCTTACCTTGTTTAAATTATCTTGGCGCGAGCAAAGCCATTTGCCGCTTTCATTCTTTTACATTAAGCGTATTACATCCCAAATTGGATTTCAGTTACCATTAATGAGATGGCTTCCTCGTTTCCAAATAAAAAAATTAAATGACGACCAGCAGATGGCTTAAAAATTGTTTTGTTGTTATCACGTGCAAAAAATTATAATCTTCATCAAGCATTTCATCGTTCCACTATTTGACACGTGTTTCCCTATTATGGTAAGGGTTAAGGCTGTGGGCTATGTTAGAAAATCGTAAGATCTAGTATCTTTTCATAAAACTAATATCGTTCTGCTTAATTTTGAGTGATAGTACATTTTTTGTTTGTGGATTAAATCCTTTGTTTTAGGTCACAATCGAACTCCCTAATTAACAGTTAGCAAGGATTTCATTAACTATTCTCAACAAAACACTCGTCTAATTAAATGAATAGAAAATAAAAATGAAAGCATACAAAATTTAAAAAATCAATGCAAGAAGATCGAGGTAATATGGAAATGGCAATTACCGTGACTTACGCTAAAGTAGGGACCTGGCTACACACGTACGATGTTCGTAACTTGTTATATGTCCAAATTACGTGACACACAGGCAACGGAAGTAAATGACACGTACATGCAGATATAAATCAGCCGAACTCTCGAGGTTACGATGGAACAACATGATAACGATGGAAATAATAGATCACCAACCAGGACCAAAGGCCAAGATTCAGAAATATAATTTTAATACCTATCACAGATTTGAGAATAGATTAGATTATAAACACCTTTTATTGAAGGCTCTTCTCTCTAAATCTATTATTATGGCAATGAGAATTTCTAATTATCCCGAAGGACCAAATAAAGTTCCGCTCGTAAATCTCTTCAGCGCAATCCTTTATTACGGATTAAGCTAATTTCGAAAATTAACTTAAATATAAAATACTATGTTGTTATTTTAATTTGATAATGAAAATGATGAAACACGTTTCTGAAATCGTGTAATGAAATATTGTTAGGTGAATATTTTTTTTAGTTGTTATACTCGTAGTTAAGAAGACTTGATATTAAATTGCATGCCCATACATGGTTATTTTTATTCTCTTATTGTAAAAGAGTAGGTACTTGGAATAGTTTCGTGCTGCATATTTCTTTGAACTTACTTTATATACCAACAGTGATAAATAATGTTACCTATGATAATGTATAGCTTTTCTAAAATTACACATTATCGTAGTTAACAATATTTTAAGTTAACATTATTTAAGTACTTCAAAATCAATTAAATTATTTGAATCTGGACTTGAAACCTACAAAGTGGTTGGCTGAAATTCAAACCTGTAGACAAAAATTGCTCTTGGGAGGAAAAACTAAGAATAAGATGAATATACACCATTTATTTGCGTCTCAGTCGCAACAGAAACACACAGAATGTTGATGAAATCGCTATGCCGAGTCTGTAATACTAGAACTAAATTGTTTGTACTGTCTAAATAAATGACTGCCTTATTAAAAATTGC
This sequence comes from Elbella merops, assembly GCA_018244855.1. Lineage (NCBI taxonomy): Eukaryota > Metazoa > Arthropoda > Insecta > Lepidoptera > Hesperiidae > Elbella > Elbella merops. The sequence goes on from DWMG01003409.1 coordinate 1,540, forward strand.
AAGCAAGGCAAACAAATAAGGAATTACTTTTATATGTATTGTAAATAAAATAAGTAACATTAGTCAGCAAGTGTAGCATAACACTACTAGTCACTAAGATATTATGCGACACGTTTTATTAGTGAACAAACTTGCCATTGATTTTGTCTAGTAAATACTAGAACTTGACTTAGAATACTTGTCCAGTAAGCACCGAAATCGGTGCGTTGGAAACGCAGACATTCTTTGAACTTAATGTCATGAAGATCGCGTCTGTTTGAGAGCCAAATGGGGTGTCTACAAGCTTTATATGTATTTCAAAATTACACATGTAGTAGTATTATAGAAGTATTACATATACAAAGCATACCAAAATATGTAGTAGTCTGTTTTGTAACAGTCCAAGTAATTATTAAATATTTACCTGAGTGATCTTTGGAACTACTCGTATTACTTATGATTATTATTAAGTTTAATGTTAGTACAAGATACTGTCCTAAATGTCACGCTAACGTTCTTTTGTTCAACACTTTTTGTGACAAAATCCGAGATCATCAGCGGAACCTCTTTCATCATCAGTGCAACGCATAGTTTCATCTATTTTTATGACAGTAAAGAAGTAAACGAGAAGTAAGAATTAACGAACGGCAGCTCTGTTCCGTGGAAATTTGCAATTAACCTCGAACACGTTTTTTTTAATATTAACTCTAACAAACAAGTAGCTGAGCTACTTGATGGTAAATGATTATTGTCGCCTATAAACATTTCCAGGCTATCTTTGCGTCTTTTTTGAATAACGAAGAAAGGCACAGGTTATAAACTATTCTCCGTCAATTCTCCACGCATTGATCTGTCTGGTAAAGCATAATAATGCTGCATTATTTCGAAATCAGGAAGCAATTGCGTATTTTAGGATCATATAACACGTCATATTCTGAACTTAATTTCCAAATCATACGTACTACCTTGTCACGTTGGCCCTACAACTAAGTATCGCTCGTCAAATATTATTCCAGTATCGAACTAAAAGTCGTGTCCATTTCCAAGCCATAATCGTATCATTTGTCGCCAAGTCTCACAAAGAAGGAGCGTAGTTGGAGACAGGCGACTAATGGCGCGTTCCATACTCAAATCGATGTCACTTGCTTTTACACGAGTGGGTAATGTTGCAATCATATTGTACGACGATGGGGATATAACAGGAAATTATTTTATGCCAACCACGCCGTTGATACAAGACTCGTCTTTTCCTTCATAATAATAATTTTTATTTTGTATGATCTAGTAGTGTATTGTTATGTATTTAAGTAGTGATCTCATAACTTATTCATACATGAAATGAGTTATTACGTGGACAGAGGGCACCGAGTACAAAATATCTCTATCCTTACCGATTTGACGTGCTTTTGCTACGTTCATCAGATTTTTCACACCAGCACGCCGGTTTTGGAGCCATCTGCTTCTCCATTCTGCCAGTATCAGACCTACATGATCCACATAGACAATTTTGATTTTCCTTTGCAGCTGTATTCATTGACATTCGCATTGTATGTCATTGTGTGTTGAATATGGAAACTTAATTTTTGCTGTCGTATAAATAATACTGAAGAGATATATATATTTTAAAATGTTCTTGGAGAATATAATCTTTTCCTACTGTGCAAACATTTCCTACTGTCAGATTGAGTGTGTGTCTGCCCTAATAAAAACATGATACTGATCTGGGGATTTCACTGTTATGCGGAATGACTTGTGTCTAACGCAGGAACGTTGGTATGTACATATGTAGGGACACACGGTATCGTTGTATATATATTATCTATGTAATAAGTAAATATGTGTTCAATAAGTCTATAATGAGAGAAATGAATCCAAAAGAAGCACTTCGAGTCTGTACGGATAGTTATTTTGGATTCGGTTCTGTTTTCTACCCCACAAGAGCCTGAGGTGATGACTAAAAGGGACTAGACTGCTTGAATACTTTTCGTCGTTCACTAAATGAGAGTTATAAATTATCTGACATTATCTCCATGGATATTCATGAATCTCCGTGAATCGTCATGAATGGCGTTGTCACCCAGTCCCCTGGGGCATTGGATGAAAATGCAACTCTTTCGTTTAATTTAATGTATTACAGAAATATAAATGTTTAAATATTATGTAGTATGCGCATTGTTCAGGTGTAAAAGGGAACCAAGTCAGGGGATACAACTGGTATTGAAATATGTAAATGTCAGTCATTGAATATCGATCAGGCATGCTCGCGTCTGTAAGATGCTTTATGTCTCCTTAAATATGTTTATTGAAATGTTAAAAGATATTTTGATTATGGCAGAGCTCTGCTCACTTGTGGAAAACAGCAACATTCGTAATAGCGCCATGAATGTTATTTACGTTCTCGTTTGTTATGTGACATGTTTGGAAATATGATTTTGAGGCGTTATTAATTATTAAGATATTGGATGGTATAGTTAATAGATTTATTATTTACCTATACAAAGATGGAATGGGCTTCTTTCTGTGGTATTTACGAAGTGCCACGACGGACCTATCTTCAAGCGAGATGTATATAAGCTCCCTATCAAAGCCGTCATCTCATTAGCCACAAAAAGGGTGTTTTAACGTTTCATAGACGATGGTAACCACTTACAATCAGGTGACCTATTTGCTTGTGTGCTAGACTGAATGTAAATAAATATACGTTTACCTGAAAAATCGCCTTAAAAGTCGTAAATATGGGTTTCTTACAACTGTAATATAATAATAAATATGTATTAACATTTTACTGATTTCAAGAGTAAAACATATATACAAATACACGGACATACAAGTTTCCGACCGTCTTTGTAAAATGTGTCTTGGGTTATGAAAATAATCAGTAGTAAGTGTCTGTAATTATTCTCTCTTTATCGTGAAATAAGCTCTTTCTCTCATATTTCAAGTTATTAACATTTTACTAACATGACTACCTCGTTGGTCGTGTTGGTTGCAAGTGCGACTGCCGATCGGGAGGTCCCGGGTTCGATTCCCGGGACTACTCGAACACTACAAAATTTTCTTATTTAGATTTTCTAGTAGTGGTTCGGAGTCTGGATATGTGCCCGATGCATAACAATGGGCTCACCACCTATTCCATAGTGGGACGTAAACGTAACTGGTGAAACGTGGGAGTGTTCTGCATTCCTCTACCTACCTCTTCGGGGATTACAGACGTGAAGTTACGTTAACATATGTAGGTACCTACGAGTAGGCACTCGTAACGCAGTACTTAATTAGTTGCTATTACAAGACTGTATTGCTCAGATGTAAAGGCAAAACTACAACTCCAAGAACTCATTCCTTCGTATAAGTAAAATATACTTTAAGAGACATTAAGGGAGAGTATGATCCAATAAATCACCAAGAACGTCGTATATCAACTCGACAAAAACGATAGTCTGTACGTTATTCAGTCTGTTACATATAAAGAAACTGGATGAAAACATTTTTTGTTTCCAGAGTCTTTTTGATTTTCTCAAAGGTTTCGATTGAAATTTTTCAAAATCATTCCAGTATACACTCGGAAATGCTTAGATTATAGGTATTGCTAATAATAATAAGTAGCGAATTTTAAACGGGATTGTAAATTTTGTCATTTTGTGCTTTAAAAGGTAAGGTAAGAAGGTACTGACGGTATTTATTGACATTTAATTAAATGATCCTGGACTGCCTCGTCAGTCAAGTGGTTACAAGCACGATTGATGATCGCGACATCATGGTTTGGGTCCCTGGGACCGATACTGTTGGGTTTTTCTAACTTATAATTTCTAGATGTATTTGGGTTTTTGCGTTTGGATTTGCGTCAGGTATACGGAAATAGGCTCACTCCTACTCCATAATGAGACATAACGACACAGGTGAATCGTGGTCGTTCATTATCTTTCTCTGCTTACCTTTTCAGGGAATCCAGGTGCGATGTTAATTTTTATAATAGTTAGAAGAATAAAACGTTCAGTGTCTAAGCAAACAGCAGTCGTTAGGCAAGATTGTTACTATGCAAGCGTATGATTTGGGGCAGATAGAAATGAGATTTGATTCTCCAGATAGAATGAGATAGATAGAGGCAGATAGAAATGAGATTTGATTTCTTTTTTGGCTATTTTCGATCTGATCATCGTAAGTTCGACACTAAAACGGCATTTGCTTTATCTGTCCCGGCAGACCAATAACTCAGATTGACGATTACTAACGAAATTCTCAGGAGTGACAACGATCGGCCCGTAGAGATTTTTCATTGGTATGAAGTAAATGATAAAAACCATGAGTCATTTTTAACAGTCTATTATTGAGTTCAGTTTTCAATTAAGATTTAATTAAAACTGAATTTTATTAATTTATAAATACATCGATGTATTCCAGTGGCATACTGATAATTTCAGCTTCAATATAGGGAACGCTAATAGTTTTTTTTATAAAAGATATACTGGCAAATGTAATCAGTTACCAACAAATATTTTTAAGCTTAACAACTGCTGGAAAAATACACGTGGATGGATATTTGATTGTCTTTAATAGATTTAATATACGAAGTCTAGTTCTTAAAGGCTTAACGATTGGAGACTTCTATGATTTAGTAAAATTCTAAAAATTTTAAATAACTACTAAAATATAATATCTTGAAACATCGCATTCACAGTTATCTGTAAAACAAAAATGGGAGCTGAGAAAAGACAACTAGATCCAACTTTGCATTGTAATGAAATTTTGTCTTAGATAAACTCATATCAATATTGAACTATAAAGGTTCTTGTGTCTATCTGCGAAGTATTTCAAATTAGTATACAGTGAGTCAAAAGGTTCCTGGGTGGTGACCAAGCATCGGTCAGTACCGATTAGGTCGGCTTACTACTAAATGGACTCATAACCTGGTTTAGGCCACCTAGAACCGGAAAATCCAAAGGAACAGAATCGTGAGTTTGGGCGATGTTTGAAGGAGACCTACTTGTATGTATAGCAGTGGACGTCAGTGGGCTGAAATGATGATTATAATAATGATGATGATAATATTTATTAAGATAATCGTGATCATGATAATGTAGAAGATAATAATAATGATGACGATGATAACGATGGTGACGATAATGATGAAGATGATAAAACAGACAAAGCATCGCTGTTTATTATTGTCGCAGTCAAAACTGGTACGGAAGGTTACAAAACTTTTGATGTCGCATGCCCTTTGTTCATTGTTATGGAAAAGATATGTACATATTTCTAACATCTCATCGTATACAAAGAAATCTTTCACCTTATTTGAGAAGACTAATATTAATGGTAACAAAACACAAGAAGAATATGTACATGTGAAATGGTCGTCTTATTTCAAGCAGCCGTAGGCCAAGTCTAAGCCTCAACAAAAAATAGATACCGAAGGCTCGTGCGAAAAGTCGGAAATTTATACGAGTATTAACAAATCTTTATCTACGGATTTGGAATACAAAATCATGCGAGCAGAAAGATTTTCCAGAAAATGTTTCCGGATCCCAAATCTCTAAGCGTATTTATACTTCAATAATAAAATAAGTTGCCTCACGGCATCGCAAGGCATAAAGATATTTTTATATACGATAACATGCATAAAATACAATTATTTACATGAACGTTTGTATGTAACTGGCTGTTGACTGTTTCTTTGATGTTGATAGGCATTACCCTAGTAGTTACTGTAACGTCTGTTGCGATTTTACTTTTGATTCCAATCTAGGACACATTTGTGTGAATAATTGCCTAGTATTTCAAATTAGTTAGCAACAAGACACAATAAAACAGTCGTCCAATGTAATCTAACGATGACCAATACTGCATTAGAACAATTCTTGCTACATTTTGAGTTCACGGGATGTTACCTCCTCATAGCAGATACAATAAAGGTACAGGTTTTCAAAATCTATGCCCATTTATTTATTATTATTTTTATATCGTCACGCCAGATCCATGATTGATATTTCTATTATTACAGACCTGACGTTTTAATTCGCTGTACCGGCTTAACTCACGTGCATTTTTCGGGATGGCCCGCCTAGTTTCGGACCTGTACGAGGTCCTTTCTCATGAGCTCCTGGCGTTTGCAGCGAGGTCGCGGCGGAGACTGGTCGGGCCATCCCGAAAAACGCACGTGGGTTAAGCCGGTACATTTATAATCATGTGTATAAATACTCACGAAACGTTTAGTAGTTTGAATCGCTTTAGAAAATTTATTGTTGCTAAAAATATTTTTTAGATATTATATGCTAGTTACAATATATTCTTCGTACATGTTAATCAGACCATAACAAATGTTGTTTTTCTTACATAATACGACACAAACATTATGTGCTTGTGTAGTCCAGAAAGTAAGCGAGGAAGTTTCTCGAAACATGTAAAGTTTCCCTTTATCGCTTTGTTATGTAGATAGCGCACAATGAATTAGTGAGATAGTTACATTATTGTGTACATAGTTACACGGTAGGTGTATTTCATCAATTGTACTAGAAAAGTATTCTAACTAGGACACGTATTTATAGCATTATAATACAATTACTTGTTATTGCCGCGATTTCGCATAGCTTTATTAGTGTTTTATGGCTTTTACTTTTTTGTACGTAACTTTAAAAAAATTCTACAATAAGAATAGATATTGCTCATAACATCAGCTATGTAGTGCAGCTATGTATGTAGTGTAGCATCAGCTAGTGTATGTTTAATTTCGTATGTACAAATACATACAATATTACATGTTACTTAAGTATTAGTCTAATTTATAAAGTATATTATGTCGTATCCAATTCTTTATAAAACTGACGTTATAGGCTAAATAGGTTGTGTCGGGTCTCCTTTCGACAGCGACAACCTAACCTAACATACTTTCTGATTTGACACAACGTATGAACATAAAATAACTTGAAATATCTAGGTATTAGATTCGAAAACACCAATAATGGATAAAAATAATATTATACCAAGTCACCAATGAAATAGTCGATTTGTCAACAATATTTTACAGTAATATGCTTTTCAACACATTATATTTGTCCCACGAATTTTCGAGAATTATTAATAATACATTGGCAATTCGTGGATATGGACAGGGTAGCCATACACAGTGGGTACGACGAATTGTGAAAAGCGTTTAATGCGAAATATTTTTGTTTTTTAAGACTTATATTCTGTACTCTACATACATACAGACATTATCAGCCTATTTCCGTCCACTGCTGGACATAGGCCTCTCCATTCTGTACATTAGGATATTCAAAATTAATATGGAAGCCCTGTATGACTTTAAGACAATATTATATGTACCTCATAGTCCGCCTTCCCACGTTGGCAACACTCCAATATTGTGCACATTTATTCCCAACGACCCAATAACATAACAGGAATGAACGCATTGCAATCGCATTACAAAATTCTATCCAATTTCAGAGAATTTTTTTGTATATTCAATTACTGGAATACGACAATTTCACTGATATTTGTTTATTTATTTAATTATTTGCTTATTTATTATTACTGTTAGCAAAAAACTTGTTTCCACATTATTTCGCCAGGGATTTTAATATTACATTTTTGATAAATTTTCATTTCATTTATAGTTCCATTATGTGCATATTATTATACATTATGTGCATATTTTCGTTTTATTATTATTATGGCGTATAAAGATTAAAGAAATAAATAACTCAGAATAGACAATTTTACTTTGATTTTGATTTTTGCAATTTATAATTCCATTGTTACTTTTGCGCGACATAGTGTTGAGTTTTATAAAATTCAAAAATCAAGTTTCTGATTATTAAAAGAAATTTTTGGCATTACATGAACATTTATTTATTTATCACATTTGACCTAATTGGAGAACATGATCATAATAATTACAATCCTACTTTTAACAAAAAATAAATGAAATACACAAATCTAAGCTTTCATAAGTTGTATACACTCCATATGTTCAGAAAGACTGAATAATGATAAACTAAAGATAAATATTTTTTGTTTTATTTAATTACAAGTTAAATGTTAAAAATTCCTCTTTCAATTCTTTTATAATTTAACGCGAATAATATAACATGAACTGGCTAGCCAATCGCATAACTCTTACAGGATTTAGTTGTAAACAAATTAAGAACTTCGCAACTATACGAACTAGATGTATACTGAGAACACCAATCCGTTCCGATCAGTTTGTTCTGTTCAAACAGTGTAATACTTCGCTTTCGAGAGACACATAAATTCGCTTTATTTACGCCGTTCTGAACCTACATGGACTGTTATTTTCAGTTTATTTCCAAGGTTATTGGCCTTGTTCATGGACATAAATCCTACAACCTTATTATCAAATTTAATGAAGCGTTTGATATACTGATTAATATTATTTGGTTCGATGCTCTGATTGTCCGGATATATAAAAAATGGGACATAAAACAGTATAATAAACAATTGTATGAGTAAAATTCGATTGCTGATGAATGCAGGTATCGAAGGAAACCAAGGCTTTTTATCTTGAAGAAATAGGTCGGATACTGGGTGATAGGGGAAGTAAGAAGTTTTCGAAACGGGTGTGTGTGTATTTAAGAAAGTGAGGAATTTAAAAGAACTACGTCAGATCTGCAAAAATAGAGCTTCACATTCGGTCCTTCTATCCTATCCCATATGGAACGTGGTTTGACGATTTAATAATTATTTAATGAAGTCTTTAACAAACGGATTATATATCGTTTAGATAGTTTTAATTGATAAAGAGCTTATAATTCCATAATGGGTATCCGGTAAGGCAAAATTTACTTCGATTTAAATTTCAGCATACTCGTATAATGAGAAATAATAAGTAAATAATAATAATGGAGACTGCGACTTGGCAAACGTAGCGTAGGACGCCCCCCAGCTAGGTGGAGTGACGATATACGCAAACTGGCTGGCAGTGGTTGGATACATAGAGCAGAAGATCGAGCTCAGTGGCGTGCCATTGGAGAGGCCTATGTCCAGCAGTGGACGATGACAGGCTGATAGTGTATAATTATTATTTTTTTATTATATTATATTAAACGATATCCATCTTTCATTTATATTATGTTTATTTTTATTACATGTCTTGTTTTATATTCAGATTTGATTTATTGTTATATATTAATCTTGTCTGATTATATTTTATAATATTAATTTTATTCATTATTTTTGTTCAATTTTGTTATTTAAAAGAGTGCTGGGAGTTTTTTTCTAGGGCCTTTTTCTCCCGGTCTACTATAGACAGAGGGGCGCACAAAACCGAATTATAACTATATGTATATAACTAAAACATGACTTTCATTGAGTGTATGTATATATATACCTTATAATGAACAAAATAATTTGAATTTGAATTTGAACACGTCTGTTTGTTATATACGTATACGTAATAATAAATGATAACGATTCCGTTATAGTAGGGGAGCCCACGATGCTAAATCTGGATTTACTCGAGCGTTATAGAGACTTATTCAGTTGCGAAGCTTAGATAATGAAAAGAAACAATTGTCATATAAATAAATATAAAAAAATACAGCGTGCTGTTTGACCCTGGAACACCAGCGTACTTAAAATAACGCTTCAATGTTCTTGGCATGTCATACGACCGCTTAATGCGTTCGACACAAAATCTTGCGCTTCGTATTCAGTACATTCCACGTCGTTAGTATGACAAGTATTTTTCTGTTTTGGCGGCGCGGCTGTGAAATGCTTTGCCACTGAACATTCGACGTGCGACGACCATTATGTCCTTCAAATGGTTGATAAACGATTATTTATTATATTAGCTTAATTATCGTCACATATTTATTCTTAATATTTTTATAACTATTGTTTATTATAATTATTTTTATTATTTATCTGGTATAGTATTGTTTTCGTACACCCTTGCCTCGTATCCGATTTCTGCTATTATTGACTCCAACTGAAAGGTTGTCTGGTAGAGATCGCCTATTAGCGATAAGACCGTCTTTTGCAAGTCTTCGAACATTTGTACTGTCTATGTAGTATTATCTTGGTGTACAATAAAAAACATACGAGTATGTGTTGTACTCGTGTTGTATTGCATTTATCCTGTAACCGTGCCTAAGAAAGTTTTACTTGAAAAGCTTGTGATATATGTTTTAAATATCTAAGCCGGCAAACAGGCAGATTTGGAAACCTTGTAGTCGTTCTCGCTTCTTACGCGTGCGCAGGAACAACAAGCGCGCGGACCGAGCTTTGCTCGATTCTTTGCGCGTTTTGCCGGCCACGCACTCGACTTTGTTCGTCGGATTATTTAACAATCAACAATAATAAATAAGGAAAGGCAGGCAGTGATACGAGGCAGTGATAGCCTAGTGGTTAAGAATTCAGCCCCTCACTCCGGGGGTGCCGGGTTTAAACCCATGGCGCGCACCTCT
>DWMG01003410.1:0-11941 GCA_018244855.1 Elbella merops
AGATTACGGGCATAAACCCCCTTTTAGGGAGGCCTATGTCCAGCAGTGGACTGAGATAGGCTGATGATGATGATGAAGTGTAATTATCTTACTGACCTGACTAACTCTACAAGTTATGTTGTGCCCATACAATACTAAGTGTCTCTATAATAGATATCTCAGAACGATTTAATCGAGCTGCTCTTTGCCACCATAAACCAGGCCCAAGTAGGCAATGCAATTCACGCGTACAGCAAATGAGAATGTCTGTTTCTAGTTTCACCACCGAGAACGTCTTGTAATGAGGCCTGCGAGCCGAACAAAGGCTCTCTATTAACATTAACTAAACTGAAATTTATTTTCGTAGATCTTAAAGTTAAGTTGAATATACATATACGTTTATAATACATTCATTAGTTAAGTCATTTAACAAGTACTGATGAACAAAAATATAGTAAGCAAAACTTCAAAGCTGGTGAATGTTCTAGATACGCTAATTTTAACCGTCATATCTCTTGATGTTTTCCGATTTGTACCCTTTAATTTGTACATATATTTATTATTTTTGGGCACGATAAGGAAGAGTTGCAGAGTGTTGCGTTGTAGAACGATCGCAGGTTTTGCAATATTTAAAATAAATATAATATTTAATATAATAATATTTTATATTTAATATTTTTTATATATATTTTTAAATTTATATATATTTGGATGTTAATTCGTATATTTAACGTTCTCTTTATGAAATCTCTAATGAATGTTGCAATAATGCACACAGCGTAGTATTGAAACAATACATAATTATTATTTATTATGAATTTCAGGTCCATGCAATGAAGTTCGCTCTAAATTATTGTAGTTCCCATAATATCAAGATTAAATGCTTATTTTATATATTTTTTACTTACCTGCAATTTATATATTTCTGAAGTACTTCTAATTACATGAATGTACAGTTTGATGAAGTTGTGTCAAGTTAGTTCTACTCATGAACAGTCAATATGCCGCAACTAAAACTAACGTGGCTTGCCATTTTCTGATTATCTGCATAATACGGCAAAATGCATGACTTTTTGTAAGTGTAAATAGATAATCAACATAATTAGTTTACAACTGTCATTATCGTGATTAATTAAAGTTTTAATCATTAACTTAATTTAAAATATTGATTACATTCTCGTGCAATTTCTGTACATTATCCACACGTAAGAGCGACTTCGTACATAATTAATCATGACTTTAGACATTCCATGTCAAAGTTCACGGTATTTTTAGAGGCTTGGGAACAGGTATCCTTATAGAAACGTATGGATTTCGAAAACGCCTCTGAAACTTTGGGTTCCACTTAATTACGGACTGAGCCTCTGGACTGTGTCTTCTAAATATTCCAAACTATTTTATTTGGTTTATAGCTTCTTTCGCTAAATAAATAAGGCTCATACTAGTTAACATATATGTACAAAGATAAAAAAAAAATTACGCGTTGTAGGAGCTCTATTCTGTGTCTGTTGAAAGTAAAATGATAGATTATCTCCCATCAAAAAAATATTGTTTCATGTATCCATAATACTCAACGGTATAGATAATGTAACACATACTGGTGAAGTCAACGTAACACTTATATTCCTGTAACACAGTTTGACGTTAATGGTGCTTTGTGAGAAGATAGGAAATGATGACGTCACAGGTTACTACCGTTACTTTTCAGTCTAGGTGTCGACAACTATCGTCTACGGAATAGTACTGGAGTACATTAGTCATTAAATCTGTATAAACGCGTTTATTGTTTTAAATAATCGTTCTATTATACAGTTAACCTTAACGTCATCACTTGCATTGTTATATCTACTTTTTGTATACTCATTTATTTTCATTTCACGTTTGCTAGACAGAACAATCAATGAAATGAAATGATGAAAATGCAATTTACTGTGAAATTACAGGCGGCAACATTCAAATAATTACTATTGTTCGCATTTCACTGCGCGAAACAATGGATCTCATGTTGTGAGCGCGGTATTTTGATTGGATAAGGCATCAGGGCGGTAACTAGACAACGTGTAGAAGAAAAAGGCTAAATATAACTTAAATATGTAACATACTCTTTAAATCACGTAATATAGACTTTACATGGGTAACTGGTCTCTATGCCGGTAAATGAGCGAAATGTTACCTTTAATATTGGATGCCTATGTCGAACGGTCCCTGTTTAGCTATTTAACGAGCTTAGTCCTTGCTCTACTACACTTTTCATAACAAATGTCAGATTAGTCTCTGCATTTTCAGCAAGATCGGGAGGAGATATTAGTTAGTATCCAAACCAGTCAATTGAATATTCTAATATTTTGCATAAAATTATAAATATTTATTAGAGAGCATTTGTGTGATCTCTCTCTGGCATAAATGGTTATCTATTTTAATCTAAGCGATTAAGACTCCAACTTTGGTACAAAAAAAATAAACCAAGGGTTTTTTTATCATTTGTGCTTTAACTAAGATATTCTTTTTCTCTATTAATAAATTATCACTAAAATATGGTAGGCGATGGCAGCTGAATAAATGCCTATTAAAGGCATAGATAAACTAGATTAGGTGCTATTGTAACCGTGGGAAAGTGTATTTGCAACGCCCCATATAAAAGACATCAACGCGCCACAAACCATCCAACGTAAAGCTTAAGTGCAAAGCCGACTAGGTCGATCAAACCTCGATCGTTTTTATTGCCTTTTGTAAAGTAGCACGCGTATCCTTTTGACGAAATGAATTGCAGCTGTCTGAAAGGCATTTTTATTTTTACTGCACGGCAACCGTAGTCGCTTTGCTGCACGGTAACCGTACTTCGAATTTCAAAGTAGCTTATAGCAGGAGGCTCTTTTTATCTATTGATGTGTAGTTTTACTTATTAATCATATAAAAACATTTCCTTTATAGATGATTTAAATTTTATTTCAGGCTTACAAATAGAGCTACCGTCGTCTTTATGGATATATGTATGTAAGTGCGATGGTAGAGTTATCAATTTTAAGAACCATATTACGAGTACATTACTATCTGTGGCCGCGACTACGTACGGGCTAACCTAATCCTATTTAATAAGATGATAGGATGATTGCTCATATAGATTTGACTCTATTTTTCTTGGTAGGTGTTACGTGACGATTGACCTAAATTGACAATACTTTTTTCTTTGTTAACTGATTTAAGTGAAAAAACTGCATGTTAAGTGAAGCCTATCACAATATAATCCTGAAAACTGCATTCAAATCGGAGAAGCTGTTTCCGAGATTAGCGTGTACAAACATACAGACAAAATCAAAAAACTTTGTTTTAGGTTCTCTTGCGTATATAAAGTCCCCCCATTATGGATTTTTTAAATATATTTGCCATGTACAGACAGCAATCAGTTACACTTTTATTACATGTATAGATATCTTAGAGAAAAGTCACAAGTGTAAGTGATGTTACATCACCTCATTAAAACGTTATTTCTATGTAGAGATAAACAAAAATGTCTTGAAATTACTAACACGCTAAGAATATCGTACAGTTAACATTCCAAAATTGACAAGACATTGTCGAGCAAATGTAATTATTAACCTTATCTGATCGCAAAGTACAGATAAATAAAAACTTGGTGGATAATCCTCTTTCATATTTGCGGCGCTCGTGTCTCTTTTTTATACAATGGTTTATTGCCAATCATCATCTTTTTATCGCGGTCTGTTTGATCGACTATCAGAAATATCACCGTGTTCTTCTAGCTCTGTTAAGTTGTCCATCAATTTATATTTCACCGACAGTTAGGGTGGTCTACTCTTGATTAAGTGATCGTTAATAGAAAATCTTAATTAATGCCAGCCAAGTTTGGTCCAAGAGTTATCATTAAACAATTTCTACCTCGCTAATAATATCTGCCTATTTTGAACTATGAAGTTCTTTAAATTCTCTTTTGTTTTTCCCGGGATCATTATTTGGAATTGGATAACTACTATATAGATCTCCTTCAGATTTTTTTTTGAAAATTAAAATTATTTAAAATCTTAAAATTAAGCAATAAAACACTAGTAATATTCATGTGAAATCTTTTCAAATGATTTAATGAAACGATTACAATTTCAATATATTTTATAAAACCTGTACAAAAGTTGTAGTTATGTATATCAGTTGCTATGAGGGTGACCGAATTTTGCGGTTATCCAACAATGTTGCAGGTAAATACATACATATATAAACGCCGTAGGTAATCTTCTACAAGTGCTTACAAGCTATAACTAAGTATTGACAACTTTGTATATACTGGTAATCAAAAATATTGCTAAGAATATTCACATATACTTGCGAAATTAAACTTTACAATTTTAACGTTTAATAGGTGCATAAACAGTCATTATTTTTTACGTTGTTTTTACATATCAATATTTATTTACATTCTTTTTACTTTAAATGAAATATAATGTACTACAAAGTTCATTAAAATTATTAGGCTAGCTGTTAAGAAATGAATACCGTTCGAGGTACAAATATAAAACATGAGTCATGGACAATTTTCATATGTTAAATATTAAAACCAAATAATATTGCAAAATATAAAATTGTTTTGTTTTGTTTACAATTTATGTTTTGTATCAGATATAGGTGTTAATAAAATTTAAATTAAAAAATTAAACATAATTAGTAATGCTTACCTAGTAAGTGTAAATAGTAATGGGAGAAATCAGTTATGAAATAATAATAATAATAAAAATAATTTGTAACGTAACAAGTTAAATAAAAAATATATTATGGAATTTAATGCGTAGCGTAACATCGATTATTCAATTTGACTAAAGGAATACGTGGTTCAATCGAAAATATGAAAGTAATTTCAATGGAAATGTTACATTGTTGCAGTTATGGTTCAACTGTAAGCAAATTATCCTGAGAATCACCAGCGAGTTTGTAGATAGGCAGAGTTCCGCTTCTCAACCTTTTCAATCCGTGATTATATACGAGTACGCCAAAAATAATTTATAAACTCTATCAAGCGCTACGTTTTATTATACAATATTGACATACTTAATTATGATACACAATTATGTATTGTTAGTTGATTATTATTAAAGTATTGACGTTTTGTGATAAATTTATTAGCTGCTTACTGAACAAGGTTTTTGAGTAAACTTGTGTTCGGTGCTATTTTACTCAACTATAACTATTTATAGCAAAAAACGCGTTATAAAAATTATATTTGATGACTCATCCTATGTTTTGCCTATTTCTATAGGTAGACTATTTCGCTAAATGATTTGTTATCGTTGGGTTCTATAGAATTGCATGGATATAAGAGGAACGTGCCGTGTCGTGTTGTCCGTCTACATTCCTCGATATTATCAATTCCAGTATGTACTAATAAACTATATAATGTAGAGACAGTATATACATTGGGTAAACATTTTTTTTTATAAGTATATGTAACATATTTCATGTTTAAGTTTATTGTATATACGTGTTAATTCATTGTATTTTCTTACCTGCCAATTCATTTATTTCGGTACCCAAAACTAGCTCGCCGATTGGGAGTCGAGGTTCTAAAATAACCTAAACGTATCTCAAAATCGTACAATCATGTTGTTTCCAAGCAATTTGTTTTGCACATTTACAGTAAACACTTGGGATTAAGAACCGTTCTCCTGTTTGATAGAGCATAGGATAAAAAAATTACAAAATGTTTGTTTATAGTTTAATTAATCAACAAGAAATCTCTTTTATTCTTTGAATAACTGTGTTTCATAAGCGCCCGTGCAATATTTCATATCAGCTGACATTATCATCGCCTATTAATAGAAACCAGCTGTGGTAGAGCTGTAATAGAGAATCGTAAAACGTAAAAGAAGTCCAGCAAATTGGACAGAAGCTACAAATTTACATATAACTCGGCGTGGAGCGAAACAAATAGCGAAGCGAGCAATTTTAGATAATATCTCTATAACTAATTGAATATTATGTTTCCAGTCTCTACGTCAATAACAATGTGCTTCGTATGTCTGTTTAAATCACTATTTTGATACAGTGTTTCTTAGAAAATGGCATAACACTAGATATAATATGAAACATAAATATAATGTGTATATCACATGTTATAACACTTTTTCGTTATTATATGTCATTGACTATAACGGTCAATCGGTATTTTAAATAAATTTTATTTGTCCTCTCTCGCTGCATCTACTCTAATAAAATATTTATTACTAATTAGATTTCAGTATATAGCGACATTTATCTGTAAGGAGATACGTATTGCTATTTCGGCAAAGGGAAGATAATCGGGACATGGAATGTTTTAATTAGGGTAATGATTGAGTCCAGACTCGCTGCATGACGTCACGTAGTTGGCGTCTGAATCAAAGCCTTGTTGTGTCACGACGGGACGGCATCGTCACGATGTTATAGCCGTGTAATTATAGACACATATAGCTATAATATATTAATACGAATATAAATTGCTTATAATGGTATATATCAATAATTATGATGCGTCACTCGTACAAAATAAGGAATAGCTTTTTCTATGAAACGTGTCCATAAAGTTGTTCCGTTGAAACAAACAGGCATGGAAGACTTTAAATAAAGTAGCAGTAGAAAATATAGAGCGGTAGTGTACCCGCTGTCGTGCTCTGATTAGAGGGCTCTATAAGTTGTAACAAAATATATTATTTTTCTGTGAGTTATAATCAAAAATGTATAACTTAAAATAAATATGTATTTCCTCGAACATATAAACATTTATTTAATGGTTTTATGTTTTTCTTCGTTCGTTGTTAAACTCAATTATCTATTATTCAATACGGCTTCCTGGCTTTGATTGAAATCTCATTAGCTGTACTTCAGAGAAGCTCTACAAATAATGACTACGTAATGTTTTAAAAGGTAGACGGTACAGTATTTTAAAAAGTAGAGCGCGTGTCATAACAGTTTCGTGATATATTAAGCGGCCTTGGCAATACCGAGAAGCCCAGGTCTGTCGGATGTTCTTTGGCCGGAGTGCATTGCAATTTTTATGGCGTTTGCGCCACTTTCAAATAAGCGCTAAGTGGTCGATAAACTTGGAGCGGATCGGTTTTATGGTAAATAAATACGTTGATTGGTGTGACAGCTCCGCGATTGCTTTTTTTGGCTGAGCCCGTGATATTTTGAGACGGTACACGAATTAAAAAAATATTGACGTCGCTGTCAAATAATAAAATGGCGAAGTTGAAACGTAATTTTTTCTTTTAATTACGGACTAACATCTTTGGTTTCACTCCTTAAAAAGCATACTTTAATTTGGTAGAGAATCAATAAATTGTGGATGGTTTTTATATAGTATAAAATACATATTAAACCGATTCAAAAATATTTGCCACCTAAAGAAGCTTATGAAATCTTCGCAGACACACACTTATCACTGCAACTATACGAATAAAGTTACAAAGTCACAGGTAATATAGGAAACAACGTGTAACAATAATCCACCCCCAGTGGTGTTTATGACGAACCAGTCTGGATTAGCGCGACATACTTTTTGCATTCCAAACGTATAACCCATCTACCATCACAATCTATGGGAAAGTTATTCTTGGAATGAACGATAAGAGCATACTTCCTTCAGCAGCCATCCCTTTCTAGCAGCACGAAATCAGCTCAGACGACAGAGACGACTCTACACAAGAATGTCCCATACCATACAATTTTATTATTATTCAAGAAAAGTTTCAAGTCGCCGCTCACGTACGCTCTTCGGAAATTATGTTATTTGTAAAAATAAAATTGGAGATAATGTGAAAATTATGCATAATAAAAAGGTTGCAAAACAAACAGTGCGTTTAAAATGTTTTTCAAAATTAATGGTTGCTTGTAACAGAACAACGGTTGCGTCGATGTAGCAATCAAAGAGATTTGATACATTAATCTCGGTACGACTATCGATATTTTATTAATTGCGACTGAACCGAAACTCTGATAAATTGTTTGTATTTTATTTCACAATATAATACCTCGTTAGATATACATAAAAAGCGTAAACAGTTAGAGACGTAACACAAGTGATTTTATTTAAATCACCAGCTTAACAAATTACAGTCTTTCCTTGGGACAGCATCATATTGGACATAACGTCTCCTATTATATAAACTGACTACTTTACTAAGATCGCTCGCGTTTATTTTGTTAATGCAGGCCTTTATAATTAGTGGCCTTAAAAATAGTTATGTTTAGTAACACGTGAAAAGTTTAATATATATAAATACAGAAAATAGAAGTGTTAAATACAGTGTTAAATAAATAAGTATGGATTATATTAAAGATTTATTTAAAAAAATGTATAGTAGAAAATGTATTATGTAATAAAACATTGCATACATTTTCATCCATAAATATATACTGTTTTTCCTATTTATTTATTTACTTGGGTATTCCTTTGAATAACATGTTTTAAATATAAAAAATCTGGGATTATTCAAATTAATTTTGAATAGTTCGTGTCCTAACTTACTCAAACCTTATTTATATTCAATTATAGAATTGTACTTAATTAATATTAAGAAGAATGATATGTAAAAGTATAAAAGTGTACATGACGTATGTTGTCTACGAACATAAGACAAACAGTAAAATGAAATATTGTTAAGTTATAATTGATAGAAATAAATTTGTAGTGTTATATCACAACCAATCAGCCTACAATTCCTATATAACAAACGATACGGTAACATCGCCAACCTGCGAAACGAAAAAGACCATTCTTCTCAAACAAAATCATCATTTCAAACACCTTTTGAAATCAGTTGGATTGTACCTACACGGCCGTAATTCTGATCGTTAATAATTCCGGAGTAAAGCCACTTCAAGTTCTGCAATTTTGTATCGAAACACAAGAAATATATCCATCTCCCTTTAAAGTAACATGAACTGGCGAAAAGAAAGAGGCGGAAGATCCAAGCTTGAGTCTCGCTAGCGGGACATCGACCAGCAGCTTTCAGAAAAACTTCGTTTGAATGTAACAAGTTTGTAACTCCGACAAATTTTAATGTAATTTTAATCGATCTACTTAATCAAACATGCAAATAATTCTAATTATGTAAGTAAATACAATATAAGACTTATTTTTATTTTTCGTTATCTTTCTGAATTATACAATAACAAAATTATACAATACAATAAATATTCATTTTCAACATATAGCAAAGTAACCGATATTAAAATATTAAATGACTTGTCATTGGAAAATTCTATTTTTCAATAAATAAGTGAGAGCTTGAAGCGAGCTACAACACTACACAGCTAAGGTTACTTGCCCCGTGGACATCGACAAAAACCGTGCAGCCTGCGCGCGGCCACGTGTGAGTGAGACTCCGACGCGCACGCACACAGGCCAACCCGCATACCGAGCGCGCTAGCGCAGGAGAAACTGAGTTTTGCATTCAACACTCAGTTGTAAAGCAACTTTTAGGGTCATCATACGCTTTATTGTAACCCTTTAACTCAAAAACCGATACGTTAAAACATAAAAGTTACAAAACGTTAGAAAGCAAAATGCCGTTCGAAAGTTACCAGTGAACAGTGGAAGTTGTCCAGTGTCGCTTACAAAACTAACATCGATAAACGTGTTGAAATTAGTCAAGCTAAGTTTTCGTATGTGCCAGTGTCACTGAGTGCAGTGTTACAAGTGTTTGATATGGATGGATATCGACTGGTGTGAAAATGTGGAAGAACATTTTCTACGTGAAATCTGTTAGGAAAAAGTGGAGTTGCAAATAGGTGAGTGCTTTTATATCGAGCTGGTGTTCACTGCGAAAGTTCCGTAACTGTTCTAAGGAATTCAGAAAAAAAGGAAAATGTTGCATAGTATTGTACTTAACGGTAACCTTTTAGAATTCCACTTGTTGTCGTTGGTTACTTAGTAACTAGTCAACTGACGATAGTTAAAATTATTAAGAATAAGGAAAAAATACTCATTAAATATTAGACAAATTTATTTGCAAGGATGCGCAGTTAAATTCTGCTATGTAAAAGAAACCTATAATGTAAAATATGGTAAAATCTTATGTTAACAGTTTCATTGTAGAGTCATAGAGTCACCATCGCAGCACTTGTTATTTGCGTTAAGCTGTTAGAACTGTTCAGATCTGGTTTGAAAGGTTTGGAAAACATGCAATAAACCATGAATCATTAATATTTAGTTCCCTGTATCTCTTTACCCGTTATAAAATTAGTCTTAGTTCAGGTCAGATCCAAAATTAGTGATTGGTTTCCATTGGGCGTGCATGTTTTGAATTGCTTCAGTAAACTTTGGAGCTTATTACCGCTTTATAATTAATAATAAATAATAAATTTATAATGGTTACAGCTCTATAATTGTTCGTTCGATATTATATAATCTAGACATGAATAAAAGCAACGGTAACTTAGAACTCTATTGTAGAGACTTTTTGCTTAGAGCAAATATGATTTTAAATAAGCCAATGCATTTGAATTTTATGTTCTCTCATTCATATTATAAATATAAATATACCACGTATGGCCTCCACCTTCATGTTTCTGTTGTATTTTATTGCACCTGTGAATAACAATTTATTGATAGAAATTGTTATGAACAATGAATATGAAATGATAACATGCGAGGTTTCTTTTGTTTATCAGGTACTAAATGGAAGTTAACTTACAAAAAAAAAATAATAAATCAGTTTGATAAAACAGTAATTGTTCATTACAATAACAAACATTATAATGTATTTTCCAATATTAATGTGTCACTACAAAGAAAAAAAAAATTTCTTAAGAACGAAAATGAACATTTTTTTATACTTCAATATTGCATACTTTCACTTTTTATTTAAATGCACGGAGACGAAAGCAAAAATATGCGGGCGACTTATTGAAGAGAGACTTCTCAACTGTCACTCTATTCAATTAGAAATGAGATTAAAATCGAAACGAAATAAGATTAAAATCAGACATCATGTCTTTATGGAATAGGCTTAAAAGTCTCGTATCCTAGTCTTAAGACACTTTTAAACCAGAACTCGCTAAAGCGGGACAAATATTTGATTAGGATTATGTCATGCAAGTATCAAGCACAAGAAACGTGCTTGCACCGCTTACTTTAACTTTATAATAAATAAGTACGAACCAAGAACCGGTTCTGTAAACTTTATATACAATTTTTAGGTTAAACACGTGCTCATGACTTTCTTATTTTCGTACCAAAGCAAGAAAAAAGGCGAGACGCCAGACATGGCCCTTAAGATTTTGTGCTTATATTCAAATGAACAGGTATTTTGATATCTAATACCTCAAAATGGCGTGCAGCAGAGCATACCTTGCACGGTAGCCTCGAGATAAGTACATACGAAAATGAACCTTTGTGTTATAGCATTAGGAATCTGAATGGTTTGAGCTATATCTGTCCGTATACAGTAGCTGTTGTTCCATGCGATCGCTCGGGTATAAATCAAACTACCTACTATATCATAAGGTACAAAGTACGAAAGGAACTATGTACAATTCTTGGAAAGTAGACGTGGTATTTGTTTTATTTCTATATCTGTATATACTTAATGTAGTTTTGCATAAGTATAGTTCTAATTTACTTCAGTTTTCAGTGCGTCAGTTTCAGCATATTGTCACCATATCTCTGTGATAAAAGAATTACCATTGTTAGAACACGCATGTCTTCAGAATGTGAGGGTTAAGGCCATAACCTGCCAAGCTGACCAATTGTGGGTTGGCAGACTTCACACACACTTTAAACACTTAAGTGTGCAGGTTTTCTAACGATGTTTTCATGTCGGGAATGTCATGTACCGTTGTTGTGTCGGGAGTGTACGCAAAAATGTTGCATTAATATTACCAAAGGGGTAGGCAGAAGAGTGTAGTACACTCCCACCAGTTACGTTATAAATTCCGGCATGGAATAGGCAAAATATGGGTAGGAATACTACATTTG